>JAYKKI010000024.1:13010000-13327500 GCA_039881145.1 Druceiella hillmani
ACACACACACACAGCCTGTGAAAGCGTAACCCTTTCTCTGCCGTAAATAGGTAAAAATATGTGACAAATTTTATTAATGACGAGAGATCAAACCTTTGTTTCAATGAGGAAGAGATTTGACCTAAGCTGTAGCGATTCTATTAAAATTATTTGTTTATCTACTTTAATGTATCCAATTGATAAATATGGCGAGCTTATTGCTGCGAGAGCAATTTCTTACAGCCAACCAGAATAAGAGACCAGCTTCGCTCGACGAGCAGCTGAGAATCGAAACCGAGTCCCCGCGCCGGTGCGCCGTGCAGTCAAATGCTGTATGCCTTTGATCAACCCAACACACCAAGCAAATTATTATTTGAGAAAATACTTATCGCATAAATTATCACTAAAACTTCACAGAGAATCGAGCGCTTATCGTTCGCTATCACAGTATTTAAACCCATTGATAATCAACAAAATTAAACTTAAAAAACCTGTTAAATACAAGCTTAACTTGCACTAAGAGGTTCCGTACATACTTAGGCGCATCTGAATATTAAGCGCCACACATCGTACGTACATAATATTTATATATACCAAACTATTTACAAATATTAATATTATTCCACAGCACGTAAATATATAAATACTTTATATATTTACGTGCTGTGGAAAATATTTATATACAATTTACATGCTGAGGAATGAAATTAATATTTGCAAATTTTTGTATTATATAACTTTACAAATTAAAATGCAAATTTATTTTTGCAAAAAAATCAATTTTATAAAGTTTCTATGACACTAAAAAAAGTTAGATTAAACGAAACGTGCTGAAGTGACTTTCTACTTCTAGACTATCATCGTCGTGGCACACAGCGATTTAAAAAAAATAAACTTCGCGCCAGCTAAATCAGGGAACACTTGCCACCTTGGTTCATGCGTCGCAGACGGATCAACGCAGCGGGTCTATTTTTGCATATACAGTCTTATTCGCTAGGAATTCCAAAAATACCGGACCGTGGTTGTCCGGGCAGGATATTTAAAATATAGCTAAAAATATAGGATCTCTGGCAACGGTAGTGTCGGAACACGCATAGAGTGAGATTACGTGGTCGTCCATACCGCTCGAGTTTATCGATGCAAGTTAAGAAAAATCATTTTCCACGGTTGAAAATTTAAACATTGGAGATAGAGCGAGGTGTATATGGCGGTGATAAGTTTAGAAACTTCGAAAAGGTAAATAAAACTCAAATATGGCGACCATTCGAATTATTTTCATCACGTGTAAATACCACGGAAAAAAATGCGCCCCTTGCTTTAAATTTGCTAAATATTATTTAAAAACACCCTCCGACTCCATATTTGAAAATATGAGGCTGCGACAGACAGACGACAACGTTATAAAGCTAGCTTCAACGACTTCAGAATCAGGAATAGTTTTTTGTCGATGAACGGAAATTATGCGAATTTTACGTTTTCCTCTATCAATTTTATGAAGTTAACTTCATTTTGCCACGGTAATATCGATTAGCATGTTAAAAGATAAGATCGTAACGAAAAGTGAAATCCTTCTAAACTGTCAGTAAAGTAGAGCTGGCGTGTTTCAATTTTCGTTACGTGCAAATTTCTCAACATGCGAAATGACGCTACTACAATGGCAGGGTGAAGACGTTAAGAAGTCTGGGAGATTTGTGATGGCCCTATATTATAATTAATTCCCTTTAGAATAATAATTTTATAAATAAGATCAACGTTTAAAACGTAAGGCTGTCACACCCTAAAACAAAACAACACAAAATAAAAATAATATACTATTTGAATGATGTCTATATTTTTTGAAAAACGTTTTAAAACTGTAGAGTAGTTTTAAAAAACCTTGTGATAAAAAAACAAAACGCATATAACAAACAATTCAACGAAACTTCTAAATCGGAAAAAGTGTCAATTTTTTCTTTTATTAAATTGAAAATATTATTATGAATTTAGTTTCCACACAAAAAAAATTAGAAAATTATAATACGCAATATATAACCTAAACGCAATATTTAACAAGATACTAAAAATATTGAATAATCTCCCTTATAATGAACGCTTAATAACTGGCTAGTGACGTCATAAGCCAGTTGTGTTTTGTATGGGGCGTTTTCGTGTGAAACGATATATTTATTTTGATCGCTCTTAATGTTATTACTTATTCTATATATATTCTATTTGTTGAACTCCTAATCCAACACTGGAAAAAGCTATTATGTCCGGTGGATTTTAAAATGCTATTGCGTTTGAGACGTGGGCACGGGGGCACATCTTTAGTTTTTCCGACGCCTTGCATAAACATACAAAAAATATGACTGAATCATTACAATGAGAGGTAGAAAACTGCGTATTTTGTAACAGGTATCTGCGGAATGTCATACGTGGGGCGCATTATACCTACTGTAATCCGCACTTGTATAGATTACAGTAGGTATCTACGCCCCACCTCTAGACCGAACACCGACACCTCTCAGCGTTACTCGGTTTCGGCGTTCAAACAACAATCGGATAACTCCGTCGCCGACAGCAACGGTTTCATCACGCTGCTAATATTCGATACAAGTGTACCGCCATAAAAAAATGTCACTTCGATAAAAGAAAACCGTCGAAAACGGACCTGACGTTACTGAAATAGAATATATATTCAATACTGAAATAGAATATATATTAACAATCTGTAGAGTAAAAAATTAAATTTCTAATTACAAATCAAAACAAAAAAGGTATCTTCATAAACAAGCATATATTATATTTTTAATATTTCAAGAATTGTTAACAAGAAATGAGAATGACCAAGTATTTAATAACTTTTAAGAAAATATTTTAAAAAACAATCAATACTGCTTGCTTTTTCAATGTATAGCCATTGCCTAAATTAATTAAAAATAAATTGTTAACCGACGTTGACAATTGTTCTGCTGCTGTCAAAATAAATATCTTTTAATAATTTTATCTAGCTTATTTTGACAAGCCTGCTCCATCTTCTAGTGTCAAGACATAGTATGTTACATTGTGTGTGGGAAGATACAACAGGACGCAATCTATACTTTGTTTCATCTAGCCATTTCAAACAGTTCCGGCATTCACAAAGTATTGAAGTAAAACTTCTTTACGCACGTTTGACTTGGGGAGTAAGCTGGTGAATGCGTGACGAGAGCGTTACAAAAAATGTGATCGGCTGAAGCGAACGGAAGTTGACGAGGGAGATATAAGTTAATGAAGACAGAAAGAGATAGAGTTACGTTTCGTATATTACTGTAGGGACAAGAGAGAGATGTGCGAGCACACATTGTCTTTCTCTCATAGCCAGTTATGTTTCGTATATCTAAGACACAGTGCAAGCCTATTATCTGTATCACACTGTAGGAGCAAGAGAGAGCAGTGCGCGCGCACATTTTCTTTCTCTCTTCCTCTCATAGCCAGTGCATGAAATATTTATATATATATATATATATATATATATATATATATATATATATGCGAGTTTGCTAGCGTTACGCGAACGGTGATTTTTTGATTATTTTGTAATTTCATTTCGTTCTTGAACAATATTATAAATTATTATTTTGTTCAATACATTAAATATTCTACGTTTAAAGTGAATAAAATTGTAAATTCATTTTAAATTTCATATTTTGTCAATTTGAAGTTTTACTTCAGTCGTGCGGTCTCAAGCACACTTGTTTTTTATGAAAAACAACCTAACTTTTTAAAATAAAAAAGGGTGCGTGTACTTATGTACGCGCGTGAGAAGTTATACTTCTTTGTCATTATTAAATAATACATACGGATAGATAACCTCAATTATGAGCACTTGAAAAAGTCTATAAACACAATTTTTTCACTAATATTTACGAATAGTAAATATATTAATCAAGATATTGAATTTAAATCACTACTGAACATAATTTATCAGCACATATATAAACCGCACTTATATGAAACTAAAACACGTGTGTGAATGTAGACACTAGAAACATGTGGATAAATACTATGAATATGAAAACAGTGAACAGAGGCGACGATGATGCCAATAGCTTTTGTTTCGAGGCTGCAACCGCTGCAACTTCATACTGTAACTTTTTTGTGACGAATCTTAAAATTTCACTCTCATCATTTTTTCATAACGCGCCTAAGGAAGTATAACTTCAAAAAAAATTAATTTTTTTTCATTTGTTTAACTGATGATTTAATAAATAAAACTTTTAAGGAACATATTTTTTAATTTTCTCTTTTTAAGTGATTCATTTTTACTTTTCTAACACACGGGTCTATAAATTATAAAAAAAACCATTATTAACTTGAACATTTTTATTTACAAAAAAAAAACCGAATTATATTTTTGAAAATTGAAACGAGAAGGTATGATTACTTCCTTTTCCTAATTTTCCCCCGGACATGCTAGGGTTACATTCATTATAACGCAATAGCCATTCTACTTACAAATTTATTTTACAATTATTAAATGCAAATATTATTTTATAGCTCTTTTTCGAGACAACAGCATCTAGAACCACCACTTCCCCCACACTATTCAAGTTCAATCACACGACCGCCTTCGCGCCTAAATATAATTTGTTTACAATTAATGAAAATAAATTTCTTAAAATATGTATGTATAATATTGCACAGAAGACAGGCAAAAATGGGCCCAAACGTACAGAGATGAAACCAAATTTTTAAAAAAGCTGGTATTTTTTAGAATATAAAAAACCAAACAATTCAGTAATTGACAATCAGGAAACAAGAAAAAATTGTAATACAGTACGAAACAAAAAAAAAACGATCTGCATAAATGCACATGTATTGTATTTTTAAAATATAAAGAATTATTAATTGGAAATAAAAATATCACAAAAATTTAACAGAAAAAAACGAGTGTGCTTTAGATCACATGACTGAAGTAAAACTTCAAATTCACAAAATATGAACTTTAAAATGAATTTACAATTTTATTCACTTTAAACGTAGAATATTTAATGTATTGAACAAAATAATAATTTATAAAATTGTTCAAGAACGAAATGAAATTACAAAATAATTACAAACTCGCATACATACATACATACGTACGTACGTACGTACTTACATACATACATACATACATATATACATACATACATACATACATATATATATATATATATATATATATATATATATATATATATACATATATTTTATGCACTGGCTATGAGAGAAAAAGAGAAAGAAAATGTGTGCTCGTACCTCTCTCTCTTGTCCCTACAGTAATATACGAAACGTAACTCTCTCTCTTTTTCTGTTTTTACTAACTTATATCTCCCTCTCAACTTCCGTTCGCTTCACCCAATCACACTTTTCGTAACGCTCTCGTCACGCAATCACCAGCTTACTCCCCAAGTCAAGCGTGCGTAAAGAAGTTTTACTTCAATAAATAATAAAATTTTTAGAAACGATTACCAAAAATAATCAAAGCCTCTTGCTTTCTTTAACGTGTAGCCATTGCCTAAATTAATTAAAAATAAATTGTTAACTGACATTGACAATGATTCTATTGTTGTCAAAGTGAATGGCTTTTTCCCTCTTATCGAGGTTTACGTCACTTTTTTTGACAACACTGTCGAGCCTGTGAGCATCATATATTAACATGGTACATCTGTGGATGGAGGATATAACGAGACACAATCTGCACTTTGTTTTATCTCGCTAGTTCAAAGAATCCCATAGAAATTATATTTACAATTAATTACAAAAAACAACCTAACTTTCCATAAAAAAATACAAGATTCCTCTTTTGTCTGATTGACGATTTTGATAAAACTTACAAGGAGCTTATTTTTTTTAAATTTTGGCTTTATAACTTTATAAACCTTTGCCGATCTCCTTTACAAATTGTTATATGTACCATATATACCTCTATTACTAAATTATATAAGGCTACATAATGTAATGTTTATACTGTATAAATAAATAAAAATAATATTTTGAACCAAAATATTAGATTGGTACTAATAAATAAGTCACTTCTTGCCAGCAATTTTTGGTATCTTACAGAAATTTTCAAACATTTCTAGTAGGCCATCTAAAGAACACGGCGTTCGATCTTCTATTAAAGTTAGCAAAAAAGCATAGGCGGGAAAGTACCAACATAACACTAAATGGACAATGGACACTTTCCTTTGAGCTATAAAATAGCTAAACACAAACATATTTAGAATAAGGCAATTACCAAAGAGGTCACAAGAACATAATATAAAATAACGCACGAGAATATATTAAGCTACGTTTACACTCTGCGTAAGCAAAACAGAAACACCATAAAGGCAAAGATGAGACTTACTATAACCCGAAATGGTCTGGATCAACATAACGAGACGGCCAACTTATATTCAACCAAAACTATATTGGAAACCAAATATCATTACGATATACGTGCAAATAGTTTGTAAATGTGTGTGTGTGTGCGTGTGTATGTTCGCACGGGCGTGCGTATGTGTGTGCACGCGCGCTTGTATATATTTGAACGAGACATCAGATCGGCGGGTCGTGCGGTCAGCTGTTTGTAGTACGCCCGCGCGCGGCCCGTATCCGTAGTCGACGCCTACGTCGACGCTCCGCCATTCATAATTGAATTGCGTACTCGAAGTTAACGACGTGTGAAAATTATTTTTTAAATTAAAACTTTATCAGGCACAACAGGAGATGAATGCTGTGAAATGCGATTAAGTGAAGAATAAAATTCGTATTGTTGAAAACTTAACCCTTGTATCATTTTTCTATATTTGTTTTTTTTCCGCAGGTACCGCGAAAAAGAAAACGGTAGGAAGACAGCTTTATTCAGATTACTTATCGTAAACAATTGATAACAAAGAGTCTTGGTGCTTAAAAAAGCGAACGTGCTAATTAAATAAGCAAGGTTTGAAAAGCGGCAAACCTGATAGGACCCATTCCAAGCCATCTAGTAGATTTGCTACGTAATGTATTAAGGGTTAACAGAGTGTGTATTTTTGTTCAATCATCTACATTACAGCATTAGCACATCAAGTATACGAGGTGTGTATTATACTTAATGTATTTCGCTTATATGTATATTACAACTGTGATTAAGACAAGTTTGCAATTAGTAAGACTAACATGGGTTCCTTAGTATTTATTAGACTGGTTTACACATTTTTACGTAAACGATATCTTTTCCAGCTTTATGCAGGGGTTATTTCCAAGCTATGAATAACAAAAATATATCATACTTTGAGCGCCTACATTTCTGAAACTAATAACCCTAAAGTAATTAAAACCTTTATTGGGTAGATTGTATCGTCCATATACATCAAATCTACCAAATACCAATCTACCATATCTATAGACCTACCACAAATAACAAAAACATTCTCAACTCTACACTTCAAACGTTGAATACAGTAGCGGTAAAAGTTTAGTTCAATTAAATACGATTTTGTGTGCTATGCCCTCCAAGATAAAAAAAATAAACTGACGTGTAAGAAACCAACATGATATCGGCTAATATATTATGCCGTATATTGCGCCTAGCGTTATGCAAAAAAATAAAAGCCAAAAGTAAAGCCTCTACGATTTAAATTAGTTTGAATGAAGTAAAATGGGACTGCCTTTTACTTCATTCAAACTAATTTAATAAAATACGTTGCACATGCATTGGTTAATGGTCACCATTCTAAGTGATTGTTATTGCAGCATGATCTTTACAGACGTATCGTGGAGTTTATCAACATAAATAATTTTACCCTAATAAAAATAATAAACTATAATTTTATGAATTACAGAGAATTATTAAAATATTAACTTCATGTAGATATTTTATTTATGCATCGTGTTTTAAAAATACAGCAAATCGTCGTTGTCATGCAGTGTGTTTACATACAAGGGATAACGGTAGATGACCCAAGGATAAAGTCACATACCGATATTACGCTATGAACGTATCCTTCAGCATTTCACGCAAAAGGAATAAATCACTTCAAAACATAAGGTTTTTGAGGTATCCTTCAGCATTTCACCCAAAAAGAGTAAACTATTTCAAAAAATATGATTTTTGAGACAACTTTCAAAAGCAAAGCTTTAACCACAACTATTCTCAACTTTTCAACCGCCACATAAAACGTTCGTCATATCGCTCGCCCAGCCGCCTACACATACGGCCCGCGCACAAGGTCGACGCGCATATGCAACTGGCCGCCCCGTCTATAAACTATCCGGCCCCTCAGACGCGACTCTACCGCCGAGGCGCGCGGACGCATATCGCCCATAGATATGTACATACATAGAGCATGTTATTACTACAATATTATTAGCACAATTGGTGCATCGGAACCGAATTCATTACGATAGTGAATCTGAAGTAACAGCCATCTGGAAGAAAAACATTTGATACTCTCGCAACGGTTAAAATCTGTGAATGTAGGGCAGACGTCATCAATTTAAGTTAAAAAAAATATTAACTTATAACGAAGCAGAGTGAAATTTTATTAAAGGATACACTTAGAGACAAAACTAAATTATAAGAGGTCCCGTTTTTGACATTAGGCTACGGGATCCTAAATATAACAACGTCTTTACATATTTTCAATGTTAAAATATATAAAGTTTTCAAAATAGGTGAAGTGTTAAGAATATTTTTAAAAGAATTATTATTAGTCAATTTATATCATCTCGTATAGATACAAAATAATTTTTTTTCTAGTTTTTATTAAAAATAAAGTGTTTTATAAAAACCGCTATGCTCCGCGGTATCATACGCGTATAATTTATTTCGACTATAGGTCTACTTAGTTTCGAGATAATCAGTCAATAAATAACCTGATCTTCCTCTAGCTCGAGCCGTTTAAGCAATATTCTCCGACTTTGCTAGATTTTTATATTTTCTCTTGCTCTTACGAATCGTAGCGTTGTGATATGTATATCACCCCGCAATCATCTTTAAAATATGGCCTTTGTAACATTATTTTTTTTAAAATTACAAGTGAGGTTCGAGATTAACGCGAACAAACAAACGAATGACTTCGCTTATAGTATAGATAGATAATGGTAACGATAATAAAACAGGTGATAGTTAAGTTTTATTAGAAATAGTTATACATAAGTGACATGTCATGAATATTATATATAAGTAGTGTTAGAAACACATAAGAATAAAAATAATTAACTCTTATTATATACAACATAAAAATATAAATACAATCTGTTTTTTTTTTAATAATCATTATCATCATATATATTAATACGCTAAGGTTAAGATGTTACTCTCCCTTTTTAGAAAAAACCTCACAACTAATCCACATAAATTATATATCATTTTATAGATAATTGCTTGCTCTACCGGCATCCACAACTAAAAAATTTATTATTGCTATTGTTTTTGCAAATTAATTAATTATTAAAATTATATACACAAAACAGCAATGCTGTCATCTAACGGCTCATCGTCAATATGATTGACGGTCGGTAAAATTTTTGTTTAATTTCAAATCCACTCACGTATAAATAAAGTGGCGCTTTAGCTCAATGCTTTTGATACTTGCGCCTCTATATGTCAATTTTAGTAAAATATTTGTTTGATCTGTCATCTGAGCTTCATAATGGAATAGCTCGTGAAAAATGTGAATAAATACAAGGGATATATAATATTTTGATGAAAAGGCAATTTAGATTATTATGGCCATTTTTTATTTCAGAGACTGGTAATTTATGAATATTTTTAAGTACTTCATTCATCAATGAATAATAACTCATATAATTAAACCTCTTTCATCAAAACACTCTTATTTGTTTCAATTTTATCTAATTTTCCAACTCAAACGGTCTCACATGCCCAACAATCACCACCGAATGATACAGCCATTTTGGCCTCATATAGCGAGCCAAAAATTCTAACAAAAATGCTACAAGATGGACTAGACAGTGTAGCTATTTGGCTAAAGAAGTTGCGTATTAAGGCGAATCAAAAAATCAGTTAACGTCACATTTACACTTAGACAAGTCACTTGTCCACCAGTTAAATTAAACAGTATTGAAGTACCACGAGTGGACCATATGCGCTACCTTGGTTTATACCTGGACAAAAGACTAAATTCGCAAAAGCATATATTCACCAAACGGGCAACTTGGTCTTGAGCTCAGTAAACTCTATCGGTTCATCAGCAGTAAATCCCAATTACCATTAGGAAATAAATAGTTTAGAACTACGGCATTCAGCTGTGGGACACAGCTTCCCACTCCAATGTTGAGATAATCCAAAGATACCAGAATAAAATACTGCAGATAACTACAAATGCCCCATGGTTCGTAACCAATCAACAGTTGCATAAGGACTTACAAATGCTTATAGTTATTGAGAAAATTGATAGACATACAAAGTCATGTAAAGATAGAATCATAAATTACCTAAACATATTTGTGCGAAAACAGATGGATAATACCCAAACCAAACGTCGATTAAAACGTAGGATTCCCCAAGTATGCTAAAATGAAAGTGCATAAATATATATATATATATATATATATATATATATTATATATATATATATATATATATATATATATATATATATATATATATATACACACACACATACATATAATGCACACACACGCATATGTACGAAACCATCACCGTGCGCATCGAACTTTGATTTCGCCAGTATTTGTTTAGTTTTCCTCAAGTTAATCGCTTTTCCACGCCTAAATATAAACGCATAAATTGCACTCGAACGTAATTTGTTTTCTTATTTTCTCTTGCATTTACTTCGGATAAATGCACCGGGGAACACAGAATATGCAGTCGATGTTACCGCAGCCTAATTTATGTACGCCACTTTAGCTTCTCATTCGTTTGAATTTTTAAACAGAGCCAGAAAACTATCGGAATTTCAAACAACGCGTACTGCGTTCGTATATTTCTAGTCTGAAGCATATTTTGAATTCAGCCTCATAAAATCAAGTATCAAACCGAAAACCTTGTTGCGTATCAGCTCCGACGCGCTGCTTTTTCGTTGACTTGCGTTGCAAAACTGGTCCCCGTGAAATTTTTTTTAACAGGATAATATACAACCTTCTAATAAGGTCCTTTCTAAGTAATGGTGAATGAATTTTTGAAATCGGATGAGTAGTTTCGGAGATTACCTCCTACATCCAAACTTACAAAATTTAACTTTTTTATAATATATGAACATTTTTAACGGGATAATATACAATCCATGTCCATCCTGAAGGTTCTTTCTAAACATTGGGGAAAGAATCTTTGAAATCGGATGAGTACCTCTACATCCAAACTTACAAAATTTAACTTTTTTATAATATATGAACATTTTTGACAGGTAATATACAACCTATGTCCATCCAGAAGGTCCTTTTTAAATATTGGTGAATGAATTTTTGAAATCGGATGAGTAGTTTCGGAGATTACCTCCTACATCTAAACTTACAAAATTTAACTTTTTTATAATATATGAACATTTTTTAATGGATAATATACAACCCATGTCCATCCTGAAGGTCCTTTCTAAAATATTGGGAGAGTATTTTTTAAATCGAATGAGTAGTTTCGGAGATTACCTCCTACATCCAAACTTACAAAATTTAACTTTTTTATAATATATGAAAATTTGTTAACGGGATAATTTAAGTTAAACTTATTTCTCACGAATAGATTCTTAAAAAAATTTCAAACTCAAACAAGGCATACAAAAAACAATATTCTGGTGACGATGCTTCTTTGTTTTTACATAGATTAGACTTATTTTGCAGTATAACATACACAATTAAAAAAAAAACAAAAAGCCAAACTAAAGAACACAAACGGCTGTTTTTTTTTCTTCAATTACACTATGGCGCACTTAACGACGCAATTTTTTACGTTCAAAAATAAACGCTTCTTTGTTTTACATAGAATAAATATGTTTCGCAATATAACGCGAATAATATCTTAAAAAAAATAACTAAAAGCCAAACTACAGTAAAGAATACCAACAAGTGTTTTTTGCTGTTCAATTACGCTACGACTTACTTAACGACGGTACTTTTTACGCGCAACATTAAATACAGAAAAAACAAAGTCTAAATAGACGCAGCGTCTTAAAAACAAACGACAAAAACCATATTTTTAGACTTCTGTAATATTTTCACACTATTTTTATTTTTTTAAATACTTTTATATAAAAAACAGCTTTTAAATAACGAAAGCTCACGGAAAATTACACGCGTAAATCACTTGCGCGTACGTCTGGCTCAGCCGTTTTTTTTTTCAGAAAACGTTTTTTTTTTCTTCAGAAAAGAAAAATGTTAGTTTAGTAATGGAACATAGTCACCATTATATTCCATAACAGTATAATTAGCAGAATTCTAAAGGTAACTGAGCATGGAACATCACAAAAATATTTTTGTCATCTGGGCTGCTTGTACGTAAAAGGTTTTAATAAACGAAGAGCGATTTACATAAAATATGTTTCATAAAATAAAAAAAAAAAACATGGCAATGTTTTTTTTTTAATTTTCTAAAATATAACTCTATAGATATTGATGAAAACGTTCACAAATAAACCTGTTAAATAAGAGTACAACTCGCACTACGAGGATTCCGGACATATTTAGGTACGTATAAAGTTTAAACATTTAAAGGTACAAGCTGTTTCCGCTATAACACTATCTTAAATGTTAATATTATATTTCACCGTATCAATATATTGCCTTGTATATATTTCACAGACGTGAAATTAACACGAATTTCCCAATTACTATGAGATTCAGGATAACCGCAATAGTTTCCCCGTAATCTTCCAGTCAGACCATACCACTGGGTGTGTGGTCTGACTGGGGTTCCGTTTTTCTGATAGGAGTTCCGCTTTCCTTTTGAGACCGGGATCCTGAAAGCATTACTGAAACCGCTAAAGTTAAAACTATGTAAAGACGAAAGTTTTGTTAGAACTTCTTTTAGTTCTTCGGGTACTTAACCGTTTTTTTTTTAATCGCGATTGGTTCAAATAAAGTTGAAACTAGAAGCCAAATAGTGTGTCAGACCTGAAACCTACAGTGCTAACACAGTTAATAACAATGCTCATTATAAATAAGTTCGAATTTTCCTTACAGAACGTAATTTTTATTTTTGGTCATGAATTTAATTTTTTTTGGTGTACGGTTGCCATTTATCGCAAAAGACAAAAGTCACTTCCGTTCCGTAGATCCAGTCACTACTTCTCTGGCCATCAGCAACTCCTCGATCAATAAGTTTTTAGTTACCTTTTTATTAGCAAAATAATTCCACCACACATTACATTGATATGTGTTTACGATTTAACTATCAAAAATAGAAAAAATCAGGATTTTCTAACATTTCAATGTTTCGTGGTAAAATTGCCAAACTGAACACTAATGGAATCACTTTGGAGTCCGTCTGTCTATCACACGCGGTTTAACCGGAAACTATTCAACATCAAAACTTTACATTTAGGATACGAATAGAGATGGCTTAATTATAGAGATGAAGTATAAAAAGTTCAATTTTGATTCTGGGGGTTAATTTGAAAATAAAAACAAAATCAGGGGGGCGTGTAGGATGTCAAATGAAAACTTATTTGAAAGACAAACTCAATAGTTTATGACATATTTTTCTATTACATTGTTTTGAATATTTTTTAAGAAAAATGCATAAAAATGGCTAGCTTCCTCCCTTATCACCAGAAGGATCGTTCAGAAAAATCTAAAAAAAATTGTGAACATTGAGAATTTGATATAAAGTAATGCTAGATTATCAGGATTATTATTTAGGATGATTTAGAGATACAATTTTTAGCTAAAAACTATTTCCTACGACGTAAGGGACAACCTTTTTCCTTACACGTTTTTATTAAGTGGAGGGGAGAGAAGGGGGGGGGCTGGGTAATGGCATGGAACACTAATTGTGCAAGTATAGCTTGCACGTGACCGATTTTTAAATATACTGTAATGCAACATAGCTGTAACGGGCCCTCAACGAGCGAGGTACACATCAGTGAAATTTCATCAAAACCGGTCCGGTTTAACAGTTTCGAAGTTTATCGTCTAAATACAGACAAGCAAACAGTTTTTGACGTGAATACGTCTTTAAATTTGCTACCGTACGGGAGCAATCCAAAAAACCTAACGATAACAAAATCGGGGTATAGAGTTTGGCGTTGCAGTTTCGAATCTATCCTCTACATCAAAAATTATACCACTGGATAGCTAAAGCATCAAAGAATTCATTACCATAAGCGAGAACAGTGACGCATTGCGCGCGGTAGAGGGGGAAGCTCCGCCATTTTGAGATTATTTTGCTGCGTATCGTGATTTGCAATTAGTATAACTTTTGATTCGGAAAAGCTACGATGTTCGTTTAAATTTTAATCGTCAGCTTTTATATAAAACATTAGTTTAAAGTAGTTACAGTGAATATAATAAGGTGTTAGAATACAAAAATATCATAAAAAGATTTTATTTAAAAAATATAACCCGTTACGTAGACGTATTCACGTACAACACACGGCCGTGTCCATGACACAGCCACACTCCATTTTATTAAATAATAAGAGTGTGTATATACATCTTTCCTCTCGTAGACACAAACATTATTCAGTGATCTCATTTAAACGATCTTCAACCTGACAGCATCCTTCACTTACGCAATCAATGATTCATGTCTATAGATAAATCTTTGATGTCAGAATTCCATATATGTACTAGTATTTACATTTATAACCTCCACTACGAGTGCTTGTCCTTAAATATTTACACGTGTGACGAACAGACCTCAGCACCTGCCTTCGTTATCATCGAATAAACTTGGTAAATACGATATAAATCGCACTACGAGAGACTTCGAATCATACAATCATTTAAACGCACAAAGTATATATATATATATATATATATATATATATATATATATATATATATATATATATATATATAAAATATGTAATTACATTGATGTTATATGATGGATATTAATTCGGCGAATCGGGAACATTGCGCATTAAAAAGTTATATTTTAAAATAGTACGCTTGGCACGCCCAAAAAAGTAATTTACTTAATATTTTAATATAGTGCCCTTGGTGTGCCTAAAAAAGGAGTCGATCCCGAAGAGAGCTGAGTTTACCCGATTCAGCGTCAACGATAAAACTTGACGGCTCAGAGTCACCGACTCGAGCGTTACGGCTCATTTTCGTTCACTGTTCAGAAAAAGTGGCCAGGTGCTCCGAAAGAAGTATTTACTTTAAAAAGGTATTATTTTCAGAAGAAACTTTATTAAAAATTAATTATATATATTTATATTTACTTCCATCGTCAAAACTAAAGGTTATCGCTCTGATCGACAATAAAGTAAAGATGTGGCAAAACACTATCACGGTTACTGAATATATTTGGCGTTAATTTTGTAGAAATTCATTATTCACAATTAAATGAAACTACGTGATGTACGTGATTTCTACTTTCTTTAAGCTCTTTACCACGACCTAGTTTCGTTGTACTACAAGATCTTCAGGTGGGCTATTAGCAAAGATCTTTGTTATAGAAATAATACTACATCACGTAGTTTCATTTAATTGTGGACTATCACTGTTACTAATAAAGTAACAGGAAGTTACACTTTGCATAAATAGAACATAGATAAAGACGCTACTCATAAACTCAGTATAGGACAAGCTCGTCATAACATCATCTGTCAAGAACTATATCGAACTTGACTAATTTTATATTGCTCTAATAAAAGTTTAAAAACTATATTTCCAATTTATTGCAGTCAGGCCTTTCACAGATTCCTAGCCTATAACGCTTTGTGGCAAAGATATATTGCACAGTTTCATGAAGAGAATTGACGAGAGAAACTGTCGGATTACTAAATTTTGTGCTATACCGCCAAAGATGTACGCGGTTACTAATAAAACTTGGAATAGAAAGTTACACCTTGCATAAATAGAGAATAGACAGTTAAAAACGCTGCTAACAAACCCAGTATACGACAAGCTCGTTATAATGTCATATAATCAAACACTATTCCGACTTCAACCCAAGTTTAACTTTGGTATGATGTAACAAACATTGACATTTCGAAAAGTGCGTCTAACCGCATGTCAGTTTTTGCAATTCCAGAAAGCAAAGATTGTGTTTAACAAAGCAAAGATTTTTTAACAAAGCAAAGGTTTACTCTTTAAAGAAAACCGCTGTTTATAATAGAAGTATTATTTAACCCATTGCATGTAACTTGCATCAACAGTAATATTTATTGATGACAATTTTTAAATTGAATGACATCTAATAATACTATCATTAATTGCTAGAATATTTTAAGGGGAATTGTAACATTTTTCCAAAATTTGTTTCGAAATAGGTTAACCGTTATTTGTTCACGCTGTCCTAATGACGTTTTCATATGTAGCTAATGTAGTTTTTTCAACAGGTCATGTTCTTTTCGACAGGTCAACGTTTTCATATGTAGCTAATGCACTTTTTTCATCAGGTCATGTTCTTTTCAACAGGTCAACGTTTTCATATGTAGCTAATGCACTTTTTTCAACAGGTCATGTTCTTTTCAACAGGTCAACGTTTTCATATGTAGCTAATGCACTTTTTTCAACAGGTCATGTTCTTTTCAACAGGTCATGTTCTTTTCAACAGGTCAACGTTTTCATATGTAGATAATGCACTTTTTTCAACAGGTCATGTTCTTACATAACTGGAAAAAAAGGACACAAAATGTCCACAAGCAAAGAATAACATTTTAACGATGCTCTAAAGACACCATCTGATGTGACCGATGTAATTTGTATTCACAATCATAAACACAACCTCATATGTTACGTGTTTGTCTGTGACACGCGACGTTCCCACGTTAAATTTTTAAACAACTTCGAGTATCTTAGTAGTAATTAATACCTTCGTTAAACCAACCTTATAAACGGTACAAGTATCCTCAGAATAAGAGTAGTATAACTTAAGTTTAACCATTTTTTATTAGTAACTGTGTGTAACTATAAAGCTCGAGGGTCCAAAATTATATAAATTGGTGAGAATTTTAAAAATCAGGTGTCCAAAATTTACAAAACGTTCGCAAGTTACAAGGCATGACTCTACTTCTCTTTTGGACCCTTCGCATCCAATTCAACACGAAATCATGATTTTTTTATCTTTCGTTCTGGTCTCAACCACCAACGAATTTACAATCGACTTCGATTGGCATTTTATGATGAAGCCCCATCCACTGACACTGTTTACAACCGGTTTAACGACTTCAAGAGTGATCTCACCAATCTCAGTGATGATCTGCGTGAGGGGCTTTCCTCAACAGCGACAAACGAAGACAACATCGATACTGTGCGGCTCATAATAAAGACTCAGACATCAACAGATTCGAGCAGGTCTAGGCGTTGCTATTATAGTCAAACACAGAAAATCTTACATGAACATTTAGGCGTCACGAAGCTGTTTTAGGTACCTATGATTTGACCGAAGTTTAAAACACCATCACGTTGATTGGTATCGACGTAGATTGCTCATATGCTGCGTTCGACATCATTACGGGTGACCAAACCTGGATATAGTGTTACAAACCCCAAACAAGTCTGTTGTGTTTTCTCCTGGACAGTTTCCTTTAAAGGTGAACAGATGATGGACGTTTCATTCTTCGGACGGACGAGTTATTATGCAACAATTGTTCTAGATAACAAAGAATAGTTATCAGAGACTTGTTTACTAGTAACTGTTTGGCTATTCATTACGACAATACGTGCGCACACTCAGCCAGTAAAAAGATTGAATATTTGGCTACATCGGGAGAAAATTAATTACCGCTATAGAAGTTCCAACCTCGTATCATGCCATTACCAATTACTCTCAAGAACAAAATACACGTTGCGAGGAATACGATTCCCGTACAAGGAAGAAGCGGTCGCCTTCGAAGAGTAAATGACATAGAAGAGACGTTCAAGAGTGGGTCGACTCTCTCTGAGTGATTCCATCAAAAGAAAGGACGACTCTCTCTGAGTGATTCCAGTGGGTCGACTCTCTCTGAGTGATTCCATTCCAAGTGGGCGACTCTCTCTGAGTGATTCCATCAAAAGAAGAGACGTTCAAGAGTGGGTCCACTCTCTCTGAGTGATGCATAAATTGCCACGAACACCAATTTTGAAAAAAAAATATATATTACAAATGCTTTCATTTTTAATATTCTAAAAACTTTTAGTGTTTCTTCTCGTATATAAAATATAACACCGACATAAATGCAAATAGGTTTCGTACAGTACTCGATATTTTAGACTATTTCAAACACACAACAAAAATTAATTTCCATCTGATGTCAGATTTCGATGCTAGTAATCGATAACTTGACATTAATGCCACATCCAGATCGTTGACCTACAGGCATTAAAAAAAATTTTAACAAATGTTAATTGGTTTAACCTCATGATCAACAAGAGATGCTGATTCAAATTAGCGTGCGACATCGATCGATTCATATGTCACGCTATTTATAGTCTCGATTATCGATTTCACGAAAACGACCGATGTAACTACACTCACATCACTACAGCGCCTTGCTGTCACGTAGTACAGTTTTTTTTTCGTCTAGCTACTTGCGCCCGCCATCGCCTAAGTTGATTTCGGATGAATATAACTACAACATGTGTTGTAGTTATATTCATCCGATATTTTACAGTTATATTCATCCGCCATTTTAATTTGTATAACATGAATATATCATATATTAATTCTATGGAAATTAAAATCTTGTTATAGTTATGAGAGCATTTTTTAACAATTCAGGCTATTTGTATTAGAAACGTCAACCCTAAATATGCTCCTTATAGATTTATTACCCATTATAAATTCTGGTAGCTTGGAATTCTATGGTTATTTAGGCCGATGGCGAAAAAGGACTCTTAACCATTTTATCATGTTTTTTTGAAGTGAAACTTCTATAGAATCGTTGTGATTTAAAACTCGGTGAAACGAAAATGCGTCACGACAAATAAACAAGTGAAGCTTCTTTAGAATCGTTGTGACTTGAAACTCGATGAAACGAAAATGCGTCACGGCAAAGAAACAAGTGAAGCTTCTTTAGAATCGTTGTGATTTGAATTTTACGTCTCCCTCTTTGTGCCATGCTTCGTAGTATTTCCCTCTCGTCTACTAAGCATTGCACATATGTGTGCGCCTGTATATTGCCGAGCTAAGCGAGAGAGCATGCATCGATGTGTATCTATATTGACCATTGTCAAATACTTGTTAAAACAGTAATCAGCGCTGTATTTCAAAGATATATGGATCAAATTGAAACTAAAACATTGTTTCCTATTTTAGTTACCATAAGCCTCTCGTGTCATTTGTTCAAAGTAAAAACATGGAGACTGACTAATATGTAATGTAATATATATTAAATAAAATGTAAAACAACTTATAAACCTGGTAACAATATTATAAAAAAATAAACCTCAAAATTATCCATCCTACTCCTGATACACTATATTTATCTCATTCTCTCGTAGGTCACTTTTCTGAAGTTTCACTTCTACCGTGTCTAAATTGCACACACACAATGTTTTTTTTCTCAGTGTCATTATTCTTTCAGTTTAAGAAAAAGCAATTATTACATAGATTATTCTACATAATAAACTGTGGAGGATTGTGACTATCCAATATCCAAAACCAGATAAAATATTCACAAAAAATTATGATTGCGGCGAGAGGGGAATGCCCACCAGTGTTATCGTTTATTTCTAAATCGTACGTGAATTGGAAACTAATGTGTTTATTTATTATAAACTTATCCCAAATTACGTAGATAAAACTACTTGTCAGAATTTAATAACAGAAACAATTTCGTGTGCAAATTTCCTGTTTTCGCAGGATATTGAAGTTACGTTCCCTCGACGGTACTTTCAATTATTTCTTGCTTAATAAACGTCAAAGATCATATTTTTATTTATAACTTACGTCATCTTTGGTAGATTGAACTCCGTGAGAAAAATAAATCGTCAAATGGATAAATAAAATCGTGCGATGAATATGTAGCGTTACGGAAATAATAACAGAATAATATTATCACTGCTCTGCTGAATATTGTCATATTATTCCTCAAAATATGAGATATATAATCCTTGTAAAAAGTTTAATAGAAATTCTATATAATTTAAATGTTTAAATTTTTTAATTCAGTGTGGATCTTTTAAACGTTTACAATTATTTCCTAGATCAACATACTATCATTGTTACTAATAAAAATGCTTAAACTTGAGTTATATATACTAATGTTATTCTGAGAATATTTACACTTTTCATAAGGTTGGTATAACGAAGTTATGAATTACTACTAATAATCATCAGCAAAATGTTAAAATAACTATTTTGAAGTTATTTAAAAAAATATTTCATAGATCAACATACTATCATTGTTACTAATTAAAAATGCTAAGTGTTATTCTGAGAATATATACACCTCTGATAAGGTTGATATAACGAAGTTATGAATTATTACTAACAAACATCAGCAAAACGATAGAATAACTATTTCGAAGTTATTTTGAAAAATATTTCATAGATCAACATACTATCGTTGTTATTAACAAAAAATGCTTAAGCTTAAGCTATACTAATGTTATTTTGAGAATATTTACACCTTTTATAAGGTTAGTATAACGAAGTTATAAATTGCTATTAATAAACTCGGTAAAACGATAAAATAACTATTTCGAAGTTATTTAAAAAAAATTAACGTAGCAACGTCGCATTTCACAAAGACGTACAGAATATGAGGTTGTGTCTATGATTGTGAATATAAATTATATCTGTCACATCGGATGTCGTCTTTAGAGCGTCATTAAATTATTTATATAATATATTTATATTATTCTTTGCTTGTGTCCGCCGTTCTTGTGGAATTTTTTTCCCGTTACGAAAGAGCATGGATATGCTGAAAAAATCGCATGAAATACGTAAAAAAACGTTGTTAGAACAGTACGAATAAATAATGTGTTATTTAAAATTACGCAATAAAATTATGGAAATATGTCAGAATTCCCCTTGAAATATTATAACAATAAATCAGAATATTAATCGAATTTTATTTAATTTAAAAATGTTCATAAATAAATATCACTCTGGGTTCAGTTACACCCAATAAATTAAACAATATTTCTTCTCGATAGCTGCGATTGTACGAATTAAATTATATAAAGTCGTTTTCTTTAAAATAATTATAAACATAATCGAATGACGAAGGACTGACGTAATGTTATAAGTACCTGCCGAAACGTCAACTGTTTTTAGGTTATACCAGAGTTAAACTTAGGTCAAGATCGAAATAGTGTTTCGATAGATTAAATTATAACGAGCTTATCGTATACTGAGTTTATTAGTAGTGTCTTTATCTACTCTCTATTTATGCAAGGTATAACTTTCTATTTCAAGTGTTATTAGTAACAGCATATATCTTTGACGGTATAAGCACAAAATTCAATAATATTCATCCCGACAGTTTCTCTCACCGATTTTCTACCTTGACCTAAGTTTAACTCTGGTATAACCTAAGAACAGTTGACGTTTCGGCAGTTACATATAAGATCACGTCAGTCCCAGCAAATAGATTATGTTTATAATTCTTTTAAAGAAAACGGCTTTATATAATTCAATTCGTACACTCGCAGCTATCGAGGAGAATATTGTTTAATTTATTGGGTGTAACTGAACCAAGAGTAATATTTATTTATGACAATTTTGAAATTAAATAAATTCCGATTAATATTCTCATTTATCTAAATATATTATTTCTAAAAGGTGTTTTTTGGTCGAGCGGCTTGATCTCTTTAACTACTGCACCAAAAAAAATAAAAAAATACCCACTTAAAGCTTATGTTTTCTACTTTGGGCGAAAAATATAAAAAAATTGGAAAAAAATGTTTTTGTTAATAAAAAAATTAATTTTTATAACAATTGGCATGAGCGCCATCTGTGGGCGACACATCAAATATCTTAGCCAAATTGTATACTTGGAACACGCTAGATGGCGATATAGTGCGAAGACTTCGCACGGGTCAGCTAGTTGTGACATATTTCCAAAATGTTATTGCGTAATTTTAAATAAAACATTATATATTCGTACTTTACTAACAACGTTTTCTTACCTATTTTCCACCCTTTTTTCAGCATCTCATGCTATTTCTTAACTGGAACAAAGGATATTTCAACAAGAACGGTCACAAGCAAAGAATAATACAAATTTTAATGACGCTCAAAAGACGACATCCGATGTGACAGATATAATTTATATTCACAATCACAGACACAACCTCATATTTTACGTGTATATATATATATATATATATATATATATATATATATATATATATATATATATATAAGCAAGTATCGGTGAAAGATTCGACTGCAACAAATTGGAAATATACTTCTCAAATCATCGACTGCAAACAGACTCACAAACTTTCCTTTACAATATTTATAATAATTTCTAACTAAATTCCAGATTCGATTTGTAGCGACGCCATCACGAAACCACTGTATTCAAATGAATACGTCTAACTGTGGGAAACATGACCTTGTTAGTAATAATTATAAAGGAGACTTCTTTTTTTCTATCAAAGAAAACTAACTGTATTGATCATAAAGGAGACTTCTTTTTTTCTACCAAAGAAAACTAACTGTATTGATCATAAAGGAGACTTCTTTTTTTCTACCAAAGAAAACTAACTGTATTGATCATAAAGGAGACTTCTTTTTTTCTATCAAAGAAAACTAACTGTATTAATCATAAAGGAGACTTCTTTTTTTCTGCCAAAGAAAACTAACTGTATTAATCATAAAGGAGACTTCTTTTTTTCTATCAAAGAAAACTAACTGTATTAATCATAAAGGAGACTTCTTTTTTTCTATCAAAGAAAACTAACTGTATTAATCATAAAGGAGACTTCTTTTTTTCTACCAAAGAAAACTAACTGTATTGATCATAAAGGAGACTTCTTTTTTTCTACCAAAGAAAACTAACTGTATTGATCATAAAGGAGACTTCTTTTTTTCTACCAAAGAAAACTAACTGTATTGATCATAAAGGAGACTTCTTTTTTTCTACCAAAGAAAACTAAGTTTCAATTGATATCCTTGCAAATTTGTATCTATTTTTTTCTCTAATATCTCTGAATAAGCAATGTTAGATTTCATAGACATCTCCATAGACACAACTTTATCGATTGGCTTGTCTATTTACTTTTAAAATATTTAACGACCTTTTCATGCAGGACACGCGCCGTTGAGTGGGAGTAACACGTGGCATCATTACCGTCGCGTTAAGATGGAATTTTTTTACAGAGCGCTTTTCCATTTGTCGATTCCATATAGAATGTTGGAAACATGGGTTCGGAAAACACGGTATTTTCACGATTTCATTTTTTGACAAGTTAATAAGGCTAAGGAAATCTGTTGTAAAATACCCACATTGAAATGTGTAAAACTAAATCTGTACATACAATGAAACTGTAAACTTCGAAGATCTGTACAGTGAAAGTATTTAAAAATAAGAGTATTAAATTAATTTGTGGAATTTTTATATTTATGTTTATTTGTGCACGCATCACGGAAGAACTACTATCCTAGTTGGAGCATTTTTATCGAAAAACCCTAACTTGACAACAGTTAGTTTTTACTTCACTAACCTCTATTATCCTAGTACGCTGGACTGGCTATAATACCATATAAAATGACAGCTATTCTTTGTACCTATCGTATACAGCGCCACCACGAACGTCCCGGAAACTAAACGTGACATGTAATTAGAGATGCCAAAAATTTCCCTTTCAATCGATATATCATATCGCAATTCATTGCTTCTATACACGATAATACAACATTGTTTCGTATCGACACTTTCGATAATTTCTATTGTTTATAGTAAGTACGCCGGACTGGCTATAATACCATATAAAATGTCAGCTATTCTTTGTACCTATTGTATATAGCACCGCCATGAACGTCCCGGAAACTAAATTTGACATGTAATTAGAGATGCCAAAAATGTTCCTTACAATCTATATATCATAACGCAATTCATTGTATCTATACACGATAATATCATATTGCTTCGTATCGACACTTTCGATAATTTCTATTGTTTATAGTAAGTACGCCGGACTGGCTATAATACCATATAAAATGACAGCTATTCTTTGTACCTATTGTATACAGCGCCACCACGAACGTCCCGGAAACTAAATTTGACATGTAATTAGAGATGCCAAAAATGTTCCTTACAATCGATATATCATAACGCAATTCATTGTATCTATACACGATAATATCACATTGCTTCGTATCGACACTTTCGATAATTTCTATTGTTTTATAAATGTTAGGGATATAAATAAATTTAAAAAAAAAATTTCTGCTTACAATTTTTATTTTATATTAAAATAAAGCGTTACAATTCTCTCGATATGATATCTCTGATCTCGGTATTGTATTGTGAAATAAAAACATTATCTATACCATTAATAAAATTGTTACAGAGTAAATTCTGCGTATGGAAATTTTTTTTAAAAAGTATTTGTTGTTGCAAAATTAACGCCAAATATATTCAATATTTGAAACGTTGAACATATTTGGCGTCAATTTTGTAGAGATTCATTATTCACAGTTAAATGAAACTACGTGATGTAGTATTATTTCTACTTTCTTTAAATTCTTTACCACGACCTAGGTTTCGTTGTATTACAATACCTTCATTAGCAAAGATTCTAATATCTTTGCTAATATCCCACCTGAAGATGTTGTAATACAACGAAACCTAGGTCGTGGTAAAGAACTTAGAGAAAGTAGAAATAATACTACATCACGTAGTTTGATTTGATTGTTAAAAAAAGTGATTAATTTCGCGTATAGTATGATAATAAACCTGTTTTAGGATTTTTGTCTATTTGTCTCTCTGTATGTTATCAATCAACCACCCTGGTTGATTTGGTATATAGAATGATAATAGAAGCTGGAAAACCTTATTTTTTTGGAATTTTTTGTCTATTTGTATGTTTATTAGTTTGTCCATTTATCACGCGAAATTTACCGGACGGATTTTGATGAAATTTGGTACGTCATTTAGTTTATATCCAAGATCAACATACGAGAGGAAAAAAATCTAATAACTTTTTCTATTCCAAATTTCACGCGAACGAAGACGTGGGCGCAGCTAGTAAGAAATAGAACCACTATAGCTGCAAGACGAATTCGACGAACTTTTACACATATTACGGGCGATACCGGACTAACGCGAACGAGACATCTAAACAATGTGTCGGATATATTACAGATTTATTATTCGAGCGAATCGAAAGAAAATTGCTTAGACGATTGCTTAGTTGCGTGCGAATTGGTACCATAACACTTCATTTTGAATCGTAAAAATGGTATAGCACTCGCTGTTCTAAAACAGAGACATGGTTTAACTATATCTTCTGCAAATTGGTAGTCATTATTCCGCCAAGCTTCTAGAAATGATAAAAGTACATCTGAGATGGAATTAAACTCTTGCACGGTATTAACTGCTAAATATATAAAACGAGGATATTGTTTCCATCTTTACAAGATCTCTGGAACCCTACGAGTAAGTACATCCCTTACTCATAATTGGTATCAGATATTTTTAGTAGCTCTTTTAAAATATTAGCAAATTAGCACGAAATATATTGGTCTAAGTGCAGCAATACAACATTATTCGCTATATCTATTCCATGTATTAATATGCGGATTTTTTGAAAAGGAAAATTTGGACTCGCCAATGAGTGTAATTAATTCTTATTTACTGTTATTTGTGTTTATATATACATATATATGTGTATATATATATATATATATATATATATGCACATAAACACAAGTAAATAATATTAATACTTTTAATTACTTTAATACAAATTCTATATAACTTATGTGTTTAAATTGTTTAATTCAGTGTGGATCTTTTAGACGTTTACAATTATTTCATAGATCAACATACTATCATTGCTACTAATTAAAAAATAGTTATACTAGTGATAGAATTTCAAAAAAATTAAATTGTTCAAATAATATAAATGGCACCTGGAATATCGAGCTTTGCTCGGTGTATTCCAAGTTTACACGTAGAAACACGAAATCGCTCGTTTAATGGTATCGAACAATCATAATTTTTGACGAATCTCGTTAGAATCGTCAAAAATTATCGTCAACGTGGTTCTTCTTCCTCTTCCTCTTCCCCCAACCGCCTAAAATCCTACCTTCTCCTTAACCTCTTCCTTCCCCTTCCCCTTTAACTTCCCTTTCCCTCCCTACCATTAACCACCCGTTCTCTTATGTTTTTCTATTCAAAGTTATCCAGTCATACAATAGAGTTCATAGTAATTTTAAAAATTTTAAATGGCTGCCATTTCCAAAATAATTAACCAACATGGCTCATGGATCTTCGGAATCATCATCATCATCATCATATATATTAATACGCTAAGGTTTTAAGATGTTACTCTCCCTTTTTAGAAAAAACCTCACAACTAATCCACATAAATTATATATCATTTTATAGATAATTGCTTGCTCTACCGGCATCCACAACTAAAAAATTTATTATTGCTATTGTTTTTGCAAATTAATTAATTATTAAAATTATATACACAAAACAGCAATGCTGCCGTCTAACGGCTCAACGTCAATATGATTGACGGTCGGTAAAATTTTTGTTTAATTTCAAATCCACTCACGTATAAATAAAGTGGCGCTTTAGCTCAATGCTTTTGATACTTGCGCCTCTATATGTCAATTTTAGTAAAATATTTGTTTGATCTGTCATCTGAGCTTCATAATGGAATAAATAATGCGAAGACTTCGCACGGGTCACGCTAGTGATTTAATATAATCACCCAAGCAATAAATATACCAAATTTAATCGAAATCGTTAGAGACGTTTCCGAGACACCATATTACTCATACTTCATAAGTTTATATATATATATATATATATATATCATATTTTATTCCTGCCCATAGAAAACTTTCGCTTATCAACAGTGATTATAGGCCTGTTATCAGGTTAATTGTATAAATAAACCGATGCCCTCCCGTAAAAGCGACGCGTTCCTTTAATACATACAACTAATTTGCAATTGAAAATATATACGTACCAAATAAGTAGATACTAACTAAACAGAGACATTATAATTATATAAGATTAGACTTAATTTACATGTTTCGTGAATTTTTAAGTAGCGGATATATTTTTATATTTCAAAATCAAGGATAATATAACGTAAGTAAAATCAGTTAAAGTTTTGTGTAATTTTGGAACGCAATCAACCTCTGCATTTCTTTATGCCAAATGTTAAATCGGATAAAATCCAGTATTAATATAACGTTTATAATTAAAGGAAGTAATACATTTTAATAACAAATGGATAATTTATTACATATACAATAACATGTGTTATTTATATGTAATAAATTAATATTTTAATTTATTACATATACAATAACACATGTTATTGTATATGTAATAAATTAAAATATTAATTATTATATTGTAATAATTCAACAGAACTTTTATTAATCCGAAATCTAGTTTTGATGTTATTGAGTGCCCACATATTATCTACACGGTGTTTATGTATACGTCGAGCCCTATTACGTTCGTTACCGGAATCATCATCCCAGTATGAGAACGATGGAAAATTTCTGAATTGCTATAGCTAGAGGATGAGGAAGATTTTGACTAACTTTTTATAATAAAAAAAATTTATAATTTTATATAAGATATAATTGCTTACTGTTGATAACCTAACCTATCGAAAGTAACTGTCAAAAAATTATAGGAAAGCAATATCTGTCATTCTATACCAGGGTTTCCCAACCTTTTTTTTTGTTGAGGCTCCTCGGACTATAAATTATATTTTCATGACCACCCCCCCCCTTTGATTTAGTAAATTAAATAAAAATGGTAACTGAAGTTTGTTAATAAACAAACTTACTTTTAACAGTGAGACACAATAATTTTACACACTCAAACTGATTTCTCAACAAAAAATGTACACCAAAACGTCAAATTTTTCGCAAGTTTGTGGTAATAATAGTGAATATGATATTTAATTTCATTAATTTTATGCATGTAAATTAAACATTACATTGTAATGTTATTTGTTAATGTTGTTTGTATATTTTTTTGTTTTTTCTTTCTAAAATGCAAACGCTTTCCGCCCCCCTTGAAATCTCTCTATGACCCCTTGGGAGGCGGGCAAACCGTTTAACAATGGTCATATAACATGATGATAAATAGTAATGACTGGATATTACGCACTATAGTTTGAGAATAAAAATAAATTCTACAAGAGTATCCACTTTGCTTAATACTTTGCAGGTTTAGGATTTAGGACTGTCAACGTAGATTCAAATATACGTAAAATAACTTTAATGATAATTAAATAAATTGGAATCGATTGGCGTATTTATACAATTATAGATTATAATTTTGAAATGAAACAAAAAGTGTTTGTTTACGCAAATATCTTGAGCGAACTAAAATAAAACTTTATCACAGCATTCACATTCGATCGCGAGTAGCTACGTTCGTCTCCAGTTGCATATTTGACTAAACTGTTCGATCGTTTTCTTTCTCTTTCGTGTAACGTCAAAACATATACTTTTATATATATATATATATATATATATATATATACACATATATATGTCGTCGCCGTGGTGTGTTGGGTTGATCACAAGGCATACTGTGACGACGCGGCGCACCGCGGAGACCCGGGTTCGATTCCCGCCCGTTCGTCGAGCGGGGCTGGACGGGTGTTATGGTTGGCTGTAAGAGATTGGTCACGTAGCAATAAGTCCGCCATATGTGTATATATATATATATATATATCTTCACGACGCGACGAGTGAGTGAAATAATTGATTTGGTGAAACGAAAAAGACGCCGATCGCTCCCGAGCTAAGTGATATACTGTTACATTTTGATTTCAAGTGAGCGAGTGATAGATGTGATCGTAACATATGAGCTACATATCTTATATCTCTCACTCGTGAGTTACACATCTCTACTCATAAAGGAGACCGGTACTAGTCCATACAGCGCTGAGCCCAGATTTTATCTCAATAAATATTATACTCTTTTATAGAGAAACAAAAAAATAAGCCCCTCGAATTTTTATTTAAATACCCAATCAGACAAACGATTCACAACATTTTGTATTTTTTTATTAAAAGTGAAGTCGTCGCCGTGGTGTGTTGGAATACGGCCTTTAATTGCGCGGCGCACTTCGAGGACCCGGTTTCGATTTCCGGCCGCTTATCGAGCCGAGCTGGACTGGTGTTCTGGTTGGCTGCAAAAGATTGCTATCGTAGTATCAAGTCCGCCATATGTAATATTTAGATATATTAAAGTACATAAGTAAATAAATAAAAAAAATGTTTTTCACAACAGTTTGTTAATCTTCCGATCTTTTTTTCTTTCGTGCTAGCAAAATAAAATGCAGACTGTGTCACGTTATGTTCTCCATAAACAGATGTAGCATAATAATTCATGAAACTCGTAGGCTCATCGAAAAAAAACCACGTAAAATTCTAAAAAACCGAAAAAAAACATTAATTTCGCACAACACGGAACGAATGTCACTGTCATTTAACAATTTATATTTAATTCATTAAGACATTGACTACACATTGAAAAAACGATCCATTTTGGATTTTTTTTAATAGTTTCTAAAAAGCAATTACGGTTTTTATTTTGGTTTTATTGTTATTTTAATTTACCATCAATTGTTTACATATAAAAAAACAAAATATATGTGCGCTCATAAAGACAATTTTTGTTTAATATCATGATCGCAAATTGTATTTTATTTTTGGCTTTTTCTTGATTGTAAATAGAAAAAAGCAAAACAAACTGTTTGGTTCTTTTTGTCAGTAAAAATATCAGCATTTCTTAAACTACATTCTGTTGTCTCCTTTTCATAAAAGAATTAAAAACGGAATTATTAAAAACAGAAAATTAGGGATAATATTTTCGAACTGAACACCAAAAAACATACCTTATGTAAAAAAAAATGCAACCTAAAATTTAAATACACAAGTTGAAATAAAACTTTTTACATCAAAATGTCCCTGTGAAAACATTTCTGAAGAATACATAGACAGACATCAAGTGTACCGTTTCTCCAAACCTGATATGGGAAACTAAAAATAAAACTTAAAAAAAAAACGAATTTCACATTCGCGCGACGCCAAATCGTACAGCAATCACGTCACCAATACACGTTTAGCGTCGTGATAATTTACATATGACGCGATCACCGCTACGCCTCGACCCACACACTTCAAAGCTTTATCAACCTCGCCCATACTGTATACAAACTAATCACGATAACTCGGTACGTATGGTCGTGATTAAGTATGTATTTAATTAATCAGCTTCGCATTTACAGCGTCTGTAAATTCCTTTGTAACGGTGGCTCGTAAAATTAAGTTAGACGCACAAATAGATAGCATATACGATGTTATATACATATAAAACGGTAGTTGACTCATACTAAATTTTGATATTTTTCGTACAATATTGTGAAATATAAGTTAATTAAAAACCAGTCTTAAAAAATTCAAAAATTGATTGAAAAATAAGCCAGTTGTGGGCTTCTAAATTTGAAGATACGGATAGAGTTGGGTATATCGCTGTCTCTTTTCCTCTCGTAGAATATAATGTGCAATATTAAAAATGACCTCACAACACAGTATTGCCGTCCTTCTCTAAAGGTTAAATTTAAACTTTTATAACTCGGTCAATTTTTAAGATTATTAAAAAAAATTTTCACTCTTCATAAGCTTGTACCTTGAAATTATGATTAATGAAATAAAAAAAATGTAATCAAATACCCAACTCATATAGCTATATGTATTCAACATATTCTTGTGGCATCCATAATTCTGTATGTAATTTAAACATCGATAATGGACAAGAATAATCCTAAATAGAATATAACAATAATAAACAAAATAAGAAAACACGTTCCGTACTAAAATCCAATAGCTTAAAGTTCAATGTCCAAAGAATGTTTACAATTCAAGGTTGAAAACCAGATTTTTAATATGAACATTACCGAAGAGCCCAAAGCCAAGTTCTAAGCAATGTTACTCGGCGGGTTTTTAAACATTTTTTTATTAAATATCGTATTTCTTTATAAAACATTTCATATTTTTTAAATATGCTCATCAAGGCCTTTACTTTGATACCCATCTTGATAGCGTTTTCCAATTTTTAATTTTTCACAATAAACAAAATTGCGACTCTCGGCCGTGACATCACCTACCTAAGGTAATCGTGATATCACCTACATAAGGGAATCCAGAAGGTTAAAGTTTTTAACTATACCTCATTTGTCCAAATTGGACTATCTGTTCCGGCTCTAATCAGTAAACATATAGACACGCCCATATGCATACATAATTACACAGCCTGATAAACACAATATAACTAGTTGACGTGTCGCAGTAGGTTTAAAATATATTTTAAACCTAAGTTGCATACGCGTCTATAAAATAGGAGTATAATCCGAAATATACTCTTCGACTGAATTTTTAAATAGGCTACCAGAATACAGCACAGACTTGAACACCGCAATAATATTTTATACATCACTAGTCCAGTCAGAAGAGACGAAAAGAAAAATATCCTAACTTAGCCAAAACTCTAATATAGATGAAACTTGGCATAGACCTACAAATCATCTTAAAAAAAAATGTCAAAACTCCATTTAGATTAGGCTCCTGCTAAAAATCTTAGTCAAAATCAGTGGTCACCAAAAGAGTTTTTCCCTAATATATTTTAAACAGTAAGTATTATGGCAAAAATACACACTATTCAATTTATAGATTATACGTTGTCCTACAAAAAAGGTTCTTACATATCCATCAAACGTGACGAGAAAACTTTGTAACCCTTTTTAAGCATATATTTAAGGAGTGTGGGATTTGGTGTAGCTAAAGTTTATGAGGAAAAGGAGGGCAGAAAGATAAAATTTATATACAACATGTCTTCAAATTACAAAAATTTATTTGACAGATGAGTGGTCCACCGTTTTATTTTTCTGCTGGCTTTTTATTGTAAGCCAATTAATTATCTGCCAGACCGTTTCCAAATTATCGCGCTTCAACTTTATTATTTTCACAGGCAGAGAAGTAAAAAATTTGATCTTTTCATCAAAAATTAGAATCATTATTATTGGATGTAATAATAATGAATATTATTATTTATCAAATTAATTAATTTTAAAATTCAATTTATAAATTTAAATGAGTACTTAGCATTCAATTTAATTAACTATGGTGAGTTTTTCTTAATAAAATACAAAATTTCTCATTTGTCTGATTGAGGCGTTAAACAAAACTTTCAGAGAGATTATTTTTTCATTTTCTGTGTCATTTTTATTCTTGCAAGACTTGGTCCCGACACTATATGAAATTTTCCTCTGAAATTTCGAAACCTCTACTCCTATGGAGAGCTACCACCATTACGTCGTGGTCCGAAAAAGCGAATCTTCGCAGAGTAACGGGTCAACATTTAATGACCAAACGCCAAACGATCCAAATCACGGAACCGCAACAATCTAATAGCAAAGATCGCATTAAGGGTTCCGTTTTTACCTTTCAATACACGTAAACCTAAAAAAAGCCGCCAGCCGCACGTCTGCATCACCAACTTTTTACCGCCACAAAAAAAATTGCAATAACTCCCCTCCCCCGCGCCATCCGGATCCGGCGGCGGCCCCGCTCCGCGGTCGGTCGCCATAACGGTGAACGCGAGACTGAACTCGCTGATAACGACGACAGACAGGCCGAGCGTGACGTCACGTACTGACCGCTCATCAGCGCTGGCAAGGTTTCAGCATTATTATTATTATTATGATTATCAGATTTAAGTCAAAACAATTTACCATTAAATTTTTTTAACGCTCCCAAACGCTGCACACGTACTTTTAACGTGACCCCATCAAAACACGGTGAAGGAAAGAAGGTTCGCTTTAGCAAAGCGAATTTTCCATCGTTTTCTTTCATTTAATTGAAAGAAAACACACACTAAATCTTATTTTGAACAGCTATAAGAACCGCTCACGGTTTATTTTAATAAAAAAATCGACGAATCATATTTTTTACAAAAAAATTACCCAAGTTCTTGCTATGAATCATTTTTTATAGTTATTAAGACTTAATTTTAGTCAATAAACATTTAACCTACAAATAAGAACAAAAATACCAACAAAACTAAAAAAGACGGTCAAATGCGAGTAGATTCCGCGTCCGGATAGTTCTGTAACGTGATATCATATTTATCGTAAAGTTTAATAAATATTTATTTTACAAAAAAATTACATAGAAAAAAACTAGATAGCAAAAACCACAAAAAGTTTATCAATCACGGGATAATTCTACGTGAAATTATGAATTAATAACGATTTTTTTCTTTAACTTTACTGTGAGACCTTCCACAGTACAATTTCAAGATTCTAGAGCTACGAAAAGTACCCTAATGAAGCAGTACAAAAATGTATTTTCATTGTAATGAGTTAAAAACTTAAAATTTTTAAAATATTTTGATTCTTAGACTTTTTAGTATTTGATATTAATTTCAACTTCATACCTATGGCCGCTCGTGAAAAAAAAGGTCTTGACAAACAGACAGACAGACAGGTATGAAAATCTAAAAAACGAAATAGGTAAAAACATTATGTGAAATTCGTTTAAAATTGGCAACATCTGTCATTAGGAAAAGCATATTTTTAATCAATTTTCTATACTATATTAATCACGAACGGAAAAAACGGTAAATTAGGTCGCTTTTATGGGTACATAATCTTTGATTTAAAAAAAGAAAAACAGTGGAAAAATCAGTTTTTCTGAACTTCACTTACACCCCACGGTATATGAAGTGTACGTATCCAGCACTGAGAGGGTTACGAGAATATTACTTCTGCTGTTATATTTTTTTCTTGATTAACTCCATCCATTTGCGCTTGCACCCTTGACTATACGAGAAGAGATCCTATAGCGCCCGACGACCTAGAGAGCTATATTGCTTATATGCTGTCTCATCGTACCACTTTGGGAGACAGCGCGGCGCCAGGTGTGCGGGCACTGCAGCGCGCTTAATCCCTTCGTTAACGTTGAAAATGCACTGTTTCTATCTTGAAAACGAGAATCTTAGATACAAACAAAAATGAGTGAATTATGATCGTTTTGTTTCGTATTCAGAAGCCCATAAAAGCCGGCTTGTCATACCAAGTTAACTACACCAGTTAATAGCGAATATATAATACCAATTTAATAAATATTTAAAAGAAATAATCTTTTATAAAAACTAGAAAACGGGTGTTGCATTGGTGGCCCCGCGAGAACAAAGCAGGTCGCGAAGGCATTCGCGCGCCGGTTGGAACGATGATGTGAAGACCGTCACAGACAGACAGGCAACGAAGTGATCCCATAAGAGTTTCTTTTTTCTTTTCGAGGTACGGGATCCTAATCGGACGTATAATATAATAATATCGCATGATATAGGTAATAAACAATAGTCAGATGTTGAAAACGTGATCATGAATTCAGTCTTCATTCCCCATCAAATCTGGTTTCTGTTCATTAGAATTCATCAATTTGTTACCTAGGTCAACGTACAATGTTACCTAGGTCAAAGTATAATGTTACCTAGGTCAAAATATAATGTTACCTAGATCAAAGTATAATGTTACCTAGGTCAAAATATAATGTTACCTAGGTCAAAGTGTAATGTTACCTAGATCAAAGTATAATATGAAACTTTTTAAGTACGAATAGACTTGCGCTACGAGGACTCGTTACTCATTTTTAATTTATTAAAAATCATTAAAAATCATAAAAAAGTGTTTTAATTTTGTAAAATTTTTGGTTTAAAACTGAATTTGACAAAGTATATTTTAAGTCTTTTTATTGTTGACTGAGTGGTCCAACGATAACTTGGTACATTTTTTCACACAAGTGTTATAGACGCACTGCGTCGAATGTTTACGCAAATATCTTTCTAGTCTGAAAATGTGAAGACATGTGAAGACCGTCACTTGGACAAGACTAGCGACTGATATACCCCGATAAGACGATGATGAAGAACTTTACTCAAATATGGGTACCCGAATATTAAAAATATATACACCCTCTCATTACCGAAACTACTCGATCTAAAATTATGAAAACAATAGGTTTTTTTAAGCCTACGCCAAAGATTCTAGATGTCATCATTTCTTTAATTATGTACTATGTGTTTACGACGCCTGTGAAAGACGATAATACTAAGTTTACTATAGGTGCTAACATTATTTAGTTATTACCAACTAAATTAAGCATGATTCTAACTTCAAATGTTACGGGACTTTAATTTACACGTGTCCGACACGTACTTGATAGGCGTCTTTCCACAATATTTTAGATGTACAGACTGTTTTATCATTTATAATATATAGACTATCTTCCAAATACGACGAACATTAAATAATACGTATATATTAAAATTGTTCGAGCTAATTGCCACAGCCTTTGAGTTTGTGGCTTCATATTTGCAATTAAGGCCTTTAAAGTTTTCCAGGGTTCAAAGTTCTGTTTAGCAGGTCAACAAACGTTTACAAAGCAAATAACTTTTCAGACTAGAAAGATATTTGCGTAAACATTTGATGTAGTACGTCTAAAACACTCGTGCGAAAAAATGTACCAAGTTATCGTTGGATTATCCAGTCAATAATAAAAAGACTTAAAATATACTTTGTCAAGTTTAGTTTTCAACCAAAAATTTTACAAAATTAAAAAAAATATTTTAATTTTTTTATTATTTTTAATAGCATTGAACATTAAAAATGAGTAACGAGTCCTCGTAATGTAAGTCTATTCGTACTTAAAAAGTTTCATATTATACTTTGACCTAGGTAACATTATACTTTGACCTTGGTAACATTACACTTTGACCTAGGTAACATATTTTGACCTAGGTAACATTATACTTTGACCTAGGTAACATTACACTTTGACCTAGGTAACATTATATTTTGACCTAGGTAACATTATATTTTGACCTAGGTAACATTATACTTTGACCTAGGTAACATTATACGTTGACCTAGGTAACAAATTGATGAATTCTAATGAACAGAAACCAGATTCGACGGGGAATGAAGGCTGAATTCATGATCACATTTTCAACATCAGACTATTGTTGTTGAAAATGTGATCATGAATTCAGCCTATATTATGCGATATTACATTGTGCGTCTGATAATTTTTAGGATTTCGTACCACAAAAAAAAACAAAAGAAACTCTTATGGGATCACTTCGTTGCCCCTCTGTCAGGAATGTCTGTCTGTCCAGGAATGCGTGGATGTATCAAGTAGAAATTAATATCAAATACTTAGGTCTATAGCTCCCCAGAGTCGTAAAAAAATCAAGCTTCTAATTCAACGCAACCAAGAAGAACCCTAAACAGACAGCCATTTATGCCACATATTTTAACACTAGAAAATAAAACAAAACCTATAGGGTACTTCCCGTTGACCTAGAATCATGAAATTTGGTAAGCAAGGTCTCAACACATTTAAAGGAAAAAATCCAAAAATTATTTATTTGTAGTTATATCACAAAAATAAATATTTTTTTAAATATGCGCGTATGAAAAATGTAGTAAACAATATATTTTCGTTCTAAAAAATTGAAATTTTATACCTGGTTTAATAGGAATATTATGTCACATTAAATATTTATAAATGCCTAAATGTATACGGAACCCCCGTAGTGCGCGTTCCACTCATAGCGGACAGGGTTTCAGTATATCTCTGAAGATACGTAACCAAAAACTACGGAAAAAATATTATATTTTTTTTTTCAGTTTTGTCCTTAAAATATTGTAAAAAAAATTATTTGAAACAAACATTTTTATGTTTTAATTTCGTAATTTTTCGAACCAAATTTATATCTGTCGTCATATTCAATTTGTCTATAATCAAAACATACAAGAGAAAGTACTTGAAAATAAACTCGACGAAATAATTATATAAGTTCCAATCTTAAAAAGATCAAATTTTCTTTATATAATGAGAAAAGTCAATTAGAATATTTCACATTTTTCCTGATTAGATTATCTATCATGTTATTTATTTTATGTTAGAATAAACTGGTATAAAAAATAAAATCTAATATAGGTCTGAAATTAATTGTTTTCTGTTAAGTGAATGCCATCACATTTGCTCCGGTAAATGAAAAAAAAAACTCTATTTAAAATGATTTCCTTCAATATTTGGTTATATTTGGTTTATATTTCTTTCTTGAGAACGATTAATAAAATATATCTGAGGGAGGAAATAAAATACAAGAGGCATTGCGATATTTTAAATTGTTTAATTAAAATACCGGAAAAATAGGTGCCCCACAGTAAATAAACGTTCTTCTTAGGAATTTCGTAACTGATAAAAAGCAAATAAAAATATTTATAATATGGAATAAACCTTTATATAATAGCCCTTTCAAAGCTACATCCCACAATATATATGGAACTAAAAAAAATTACGGGTACTTAATATTCCTAAACATTTTTGAATTTTAGCTATTGAAATATGTGCGGATTAATATGTTTCATTTCTATGCCAAATTTCAAATTTCCTATGTCACGTAGTTTCTGACAAAAATGGCTTCGACAGACAGACAGACATGTGAGTGACTTTTATTAGATTTCCGCTTTTTCTTTTGAGGTACGGATACCTAAAACTATAATTTTTTTAATAGAAACACGCTTCATGTGCACTCTATTTGATGCATATAATCACATGTATGAATAATAGACACGTTATTTGTTACACGCTGTATGCAAACATACATAATGTAACTAAAATTGTTTTTATATAAAACACTCTGTGCATTCAGCTGAATATACAATGTCAAGAAACTATATGACAATTCTCAAACGTTTCTGAAAAAATACATTACATGTATGAATAATAGACACTCTTCGCTACACCCCTGTATAGATCTTTCACAAGACAAGTCTTTCACAATGTATTTTATCAAATATTGGATAATAGACACTCTCTTCGCTACAACCTGTATAAATCTTTCACAACATAATAAGTCTTTCACAATGTAATTTATCAAATATTGGATAATAGACACTCTCTTCGCTACACCCCCGTATAGATCTTTCACAAGACAAGTCTTTCACAATGTATTTTATCAAATATTGGATAATAGACACTCTCTTCGCTACAACCTGTATAAATCTTTCACAACATAATAAGTCTTTCACAATGTAATTTATCAAATATTGGATAATAGACACTCTCTTCGCTACACCCCCGTATTGATCTTTCACAACACAAGTCTTTCACAATGTAATTTATCAAATATTGGATAATAGACACTCTCTTCGCTACACTCCTGTATAAATCTTTCACAACACAAGTCTTTCACAATGTAATTTATCAAATATTGGATAATAGACACTCTCTTCGCTACACCCCCGTATAGATCTTTCACAACACAAGTCTTTCACAATGTAATTTATCAAATATTGGTTAATATACACTCTCTTCGTTACACCCCTGTATAGATTTTTCACAAGACAAGTCTTTCACAATGCAATGTATTAAATATAATAACTATAAGAGGTTTTTGGAATTAATTTTTTACGAGACCTAATCACATCCCAAGAAACGCACTAGCAAAAAGCTAAGCCATGCCGGTCCTTTTTATCCTATACGAAACGATTAAGGCCACATCGCTATACGTAACATCACTGTTTCTCTCACGTGTTCGTACAATCTTAAATTGTCGTTTATGTTTTAAAATATCTTCGTAACACCATTTAACATTACAACTTACAACTCTGAGCCACCATATCAGTCCGCTTAGTGCCTTTATCATACAAAGTCCCATACAAATTATTTACTAAAGCCGTAGACGAAAACGATTAACGCCACATCGCTTTAGACAATATCACTGTCTCTTTCACGTGCTCATACAATCTTAAAGTATTGTTTATATTTTAAAATACCTTCGTAACACCATTTAACATTACAACTTACAAACTCTGAGCCACCATATCAGTCCGCTTAGTGCCTTTATCATACAAAGTCCCATAAAAATTATTTACTAAAGCCGTAGACGAAAACGATTAACGCCACATCGCTTTAGACAATATCACTGTCTCTTTCACGTGCTCATACAATCTTAAAGTATTGTTTATATTTTAAAATACCTTCGTAACACCATTTAACATTACAACTTACAACTCTGAGCCACCATATCAGTCCGCTTAGTGCCTTTATCATACAAAGTCCCATAAAAATTATTTACTAAAGCCGTAGATGATAAAGATTAACGCCACATCGCTTTAGACAATATCACTGTCTCTTTCACGTGCTCATACAATCTTCTAAAGCCGTAGACGAAAACGATTAACGCCACATCGCTTTAGACAATATCACTGTCTCTTTCACGTGCTCATACAATCTTAAAGTATCGATTATATTCTAAAATATCTTCGTAACACCATTTAACATTACAACTTACAACTCTGAGCCACCATATCAGTCCGCTTCATGCCTTTATCATACAAAGTCCCATACAAATTATTTACTAAAGCCGTAGATGATAAAAATTATCGCCACATCGCTTTAGACAATATCACTGTCTCTTTCACGTGCTCATACAATCTTAAAGTATCGATTATATTCTAAAATATCTTCGTAACACCATTTAACATTACAACTTACAACTCTGAGCCACCATATCAGTCCGCTTCATGCCTTTATCATACAAAGTCCCATACAAATTATTTACTAAAGCCGTAGATGATAAAAATTATCGCCACATCGCTTTAGACAATATCACTGTCTCTTTCACGTGCTCATACAATCTTAAAGTATCGATTATATTCTAAAATATCTTCGTAACACCATTTAACATTACAACTTACAAACTCTGAGCCACCATACCGGTCCGCTTCATGCCCTTATCATACAAAATTCATACAAATGATTTACTAAAGCCGTAAATGAATTTAATGTGTCAAAAACACATGACAGAGTTGATAACAAGTTAATTTATATCTACTCAATTAAAATGTCATTTATTTTTAAAATCTCGATCTAAAAGCCGTCTTAACAAATCACGGTACAGTTATTTTTTATTACACGACGTGTACTAGAATTGTTTTTATAATGATTCCAACTCTATACGTTTAGTAATGGGTAAACGATGAAAAAACTGTCTTTATGGATTAATAAGACAATTAAACTAAACGATGAAAATACTGTCTTTATGGATTAATAAGACAATTAAACTAAACGATGAAAATACTGTCTTTATGGATTAATAAGACAATTAAACTAAACAATGAAAATACTGTCTTTATGGATTAATAAGACAATTATTTGACCTTTATTGAGCAAGTTTCCCATTAAGTCATTAAATATACGCATAGACAATGCAACCACTCCTGCACAGTTCTACTTTTTTGCGCTGTTAAATTATGAAACAAAAAGTTGGCGAGTACAAGCCAGATATTAACTACATCAAAATAAAAAAAATAAACTTTAAATATAACGATTTTAGCGAAAATCGAAAGGATGCCTCACAACTCGGTATAATCTTTGTTTGTTTATTAAAGTAAAAAAAAATAAAATGATTGAGAAGAAAATTAACTTTAATGTAAACAAAATGTAGTGTATAATAACATTTATTATGAAACTGCAAGTAAAAAGTCTTTGTGAATTATGAAATTATTGATTTGCATCAGTTCTCTTAATACATGTGCAAACTTTCAAATAAATCGGACGTCTTAAAGTGGACGAAAATTAAAATTACGTTACATTCATACATCATATAAACATACATACACAAAAGTGAAGCTAATATATAAATGTATATATATATATATATATATATATATATATATATATATATATATATATATGCATGTAAAAATATATAATACTAGCTGACCCGTGCGAAGTCTTCGCACTATATCGCCATCTAGCGTGTTCCAAGTATACAATTTGGCTAAGATATTTGATGTGTCGCCCACAGATGGCGCTCATGCCAATTGTTATAAAAATTAATTTTTTTATTAACAAAAAGATTTTTTTCGAATTTTTTTATATTTTTCGCCCAAAGTAGAAAACATAAGCTTTAAGTGGGTATTTTTTTATTTTTTTCGGTGCAGTAGTTAAAGAGATCGAGCCGCTCGACCAAAAAACACCTTCTAGAAATAATATATTTAGAAATTTGTGTTATAATATTTATAAACAATTATTTACGTATGAAGATCACAATAAAAACTTAAAGAACACTTAAAAATGTAGCAGAGACATATAACATTGTACACATATATTTATTGTATGATATTAATATGAATGAATGAATTTTTGTTTGTTTATTTTAAAAATTCAGTTTAAAATGTGATGTCAAATTAGAATAGCAATTACCCATGCTTTTAGGGGTACACCTTCCAAATAGCTCTTAGGTGTGTTTTTGGGCGTGTCGCGTCGTCGCCCGGGCGCCTATGCTAATTGCTTAACAAATCAAATTAATTTTTTTTACATGTTATGAATACATATATGATTTAAAAAATAATGTTAAGACAAACACATACATATACACATACACTCGCACATATAGATGTTCTATTTACAATGTCCAAACATTTTTTTCAGGTAAAGAATATCGTGATAAGTCATTTAAAAAAAAACAATAACACAAATGACTATTGTTCGAAAACTATTCTACTAAATCACATGCAATTTGCTACGGAAGTAGAGTAGTCATTTAACAAGCGTGCAAGAGCCATTTTTATGTTTAATCTTAACTTCTGCTATTTTTTGAAACTTCTTGTTTGTTTTTTGTTTTCGAAAAAACGTACATTTAAAAAAAATCACACACAAAAAAAATCATGTGATTTAGTGGAATAGTTTTCAAACAAATGTGATTTGTGTGACTGGATTTTTCAAAAAAGTACAAAAAGAAAATTTGATCGCGTGTAATTCAGTACACGTGACAGAAGTGAAACTTTTTTGGCGATAATTCTTTGACGAAACTTCTTTGGCTAAAAACTTCATATAAATTTACACAGACAATTGTCAATTAAATTAGCCAAGATAAATGAAAACACCATATTAACCACGTTTAGTAACCCATTAAAAAATCACAAAACACAATTATAAATATTAATAACACAACATATGCGTCGTACCCCAGCTGTTCATATGTAGCGTCAGAAGCGTACATCTACAACGCGCGCATGCGCAACACTATCTTATTCAATCGCTTTGTATCGTTGTGTATACATCGCTCTCTTTTGTTCTACTTCCATGGCTTCGGAATACATAGCTCTCTTTCTCTCTACGTCATATCTTTCATCACTCTCATATAACGAAATGTGCTTAAACGTGACGCAACCTTAAAATTTTACCCTCAATTCTCGTCCACTTATCGATTATAGAATCGCCGCCTATGAAATTTCACTTCAAAATCATACTTTCTAAACTGGTGTTTTTCGCACAAATAATATTGTTTTTAAATGACTTTTTACCATATACTCTATCTAAACATATTTTTTAAATTATAATTTCATATTTTGTTATTGTCACATGTAACATCATTCATTTACATATTAATATATCTAACCACACACACGTAAAATAAAACAACGGCACTTATCTCCAGATGCATTCACTCACACGCACCCGCCCACATACACACACACACACAAAAGCGCGCGCACACACACACACACACAAACGCGCGCGCATATTATTTTATTAGGCTATTTTTCTTTGCAACAATTTGTTAGGGGAAAACAATTTTTTTAATTGAATTATTATAAAGTGCAGTCGTTATTTGTATAGAAATCGCTGCGGCACGGTGCAAAAAAAAATCATAACACTTTATGATAAATAAATGATCTTTCATTTGATGAAAGAGTTCGTCAACAATTTTTTTTATTTAAAAGCAATCAATAATCCTCAGATTATTTATTAGTTCTTAATTTTTTTTTTGTTTCCAACGACAACTTGTCATATAAGACAATTACAAATCAACAATATCTACTAAATAATAGCCTACCTTCTTCATTAGGCAACTAATAATATTTCGCTTCTATCGAACAGTTTTTTTAAACTACATACATCCCTAAATATCACTGGTCAAAGCGCTCGTTTGAACTAGCCGTCTTTGAAACTCACACGAGCCTCTTACACCGGTATCAGATACTAAAATTAGGGATGCAAAAGATACATCGATGTTTTAGAAACATCGATTAATCGTTCATAAGCGGCAATGTTGTAACACGGAAGTCACAGTATCAAAAAATGTATACATCGATGTCAAAGTGAAAAGTGTTGTAACATCGTTCAATTATATAAGTTACCAAGGATAACCGGAATAATTTCTATTAAAAGTAGTAAAAGAAAACGGTTAATCCAATTTTAATTATTTTCGGGAACGTGAATGATTCCGTTAATTTTAATACCACAAATATGGACAATTCTATTTTTCGAAGTAAAAACACAGTTAATTTTTGGGGTAATCGACAAATGAAAAAAAAACAACCCCATAGAGGATGAATTTGTTTATGCCTTTTTGTCAATGACAAACAAACAGTTAATTTTTGGGGTAATCTAAAAATTAAAAAACCAACCCTATAAAGGATGAATTTGTTTATGCCTTTTCGTCAACATCCTTTTCCTCAGGAACGGATAAAGGCAGCAAGTTAAAATTAATATTGAATATTAAGGTCTATGACTTCTACAGTTCTCTGTTAAGTTTCAGGTTCTAACTTCTATTTTATACTGACACACGAATACTTCTCTTTAACTAAAATTTTCTAATATGGCAGAAAAAATATCTCATAGCATAAGTAAAAGAAAATATACGAAACTTATTAATTCCTAATTCTATATGGAACTATTGCCTGATCAATTTAATTTTTTAGTTTTCGGTTTTTGAAGTGAAATTTCTTTAGCTACCTCCGAGTCATTTTGTCACGTTAAAATTGTGTAACGCTTGAGGAAAATGCCGAACGTATCCGACAAGCGACGGAACTGGCGGAGCACTAACGATCGAGAATGTCAAAAAGTTTATTCATACACTAATCTGTCGGAGAATCGTCACGTACGCTGTATATTTGTCGATAAGTAATGTATAACTGTAATCATTACGTGATCACACATTAAATAAACAAAGTTATAATAAGTTAATGAACTGAATTATTTACTGTTTTCCGTCAATTAATTGAAATAAAAGATACACTTTAATTTTGTTATTTATAGCAATAAATCTGTCGGAGAATCGTCACGTACGCTGTATATTTGTCGATAAGTAATGTATAACTGTAATCATTACGTGATCACACATTAAATAAACAAAGTTATAATAAGTTAATGAACTGAATTATTTACTGTTTTCCGTCAATTAATTGAAATAAAAGATACACTTTAATTTTGTCATTTATAGTAATAAATGACAGCAGCGTAACCAAAAGTTAAATAATTTAAAGTAAAAGATTACGTTCATAACATCTTGCACGGTTCCTATTGGTACAAAGGATGCAAAAGTCCTAGTTTCAAATCGTCTCACGCCCGTATGCACCACACACGGTCAAGGCTGTCAGTTGGTCTTACTGACAGTTAAAAACGTATTTCTATTTCTTATTAACTACCAGTCGAGTCGGAAAAGAGTCTACTTTACCGACCGTGCCCTATTGCACAGTCCAAATGCTAAAGTATCCATACAAAATAGATTTTAACTGTCAGTAGAAGTCATTGAGAGTCCTAATCGCGTGTGGTGCATACGGGCGTCAGTCATAGCAATGATATTTCAAACTGTCAATTTATAATGTTGTACAAATTTTTTATCGATAATGACTATCGACTTAATTAAATCTTTGTTATTTTAAATATAGAAAATAATAGTAAACATTGTAAAAAAACTCGACGCTGTCCTTACAACATCGAAGTTACAACATCGATTACTGATATCGATATCCTTACAACATCGATTACTGATATCGATATTTCTATGATCGACACTGCATCCCTAACTAAAATATAAACTCAACTAACCGCAATCCCTATCGATAGCGCTACCACCAACCTACCACAGACTGGCAGATCCGGCTTTCTTTACAACTCGTCAGAAAGAAATCGGAGTTTGATTCAAACGTTCAAAAAAAACTTTTAACTCCCGAATACAAAAACTTGACCAACGACGAAAATAAAACAAAACGATCTTTCAACGTTCGACAAAGCGCTGGCAGACAACTTTTTACAGCACAATTTAGTATCAATTTACCGACGATTTGTCATTTGTTAAGTGTTATACACTAAAATGTAACTGTACATAGTATTCAGCTTTCCGTTCGCTGCCTTGCACGCAAAAATAGGACAATCTTATATAATGCCTTGTTATACTCCAAGTTGATTGTCCATTACAGACGATTATTATTTTTAACATCAAAAGTATTTCCTTCTATTCAAATACACTTTACCATTTACCTGTGTATAATATACAGCTTTCTAATATATCTATCTAATATCTATACAGCTTTCTAATATCTATAATATACTGCCTTGCACACGAAAATAGGATAATCTTATACGAGGGGGAGTTTTTAAATTCGCGGAATGGAAAAGTATGTCATTAGTATAGGTGATTAACGTATTATTAGCGTAAATATCAAGTTTTATCACAATCAGATCATTAGTCTTTGAACTATCGACAAACAAACAACTCAATCTGGAAGAAAGTCTGAACTATGAAAAAAAATCGAGTACCGATCCGTTATAAAGTTCCTTGCCAAGGAATGAAAGTCGGTTCAAACCATGTCGGTGAAAGAGATGGCATCCGTTTACGGGGACTCTTGCCCGGGTAAAACCATGGTTTACAAGTAGCATAGTCTCTTAAAAGGGAAGAGACTCACTTGAAGACGACCCACGCCCCGGTCGGCCGATCGAAATGACTATCCGGAATTTATTGAAAAATTAGTGTCGGAAGATGCCAGACTAAAGAAGAAACAGCTTGCAGAGATGGTGGGAGTATCGGATACAAAAATATTTAAAATTCTCCATGGTCATTTTGGCATGACAAAGGTCAGCGCAAGATGGGTGCCAAGAAGGGATCGTTTTGACGGATTATAAATATAAAGGTGTTTCCATAACCGAAGAATACCATGCGTCAATTCTAGGGAAATTGAAAGAAGCAATCAAAGAAAAAAGAAGGGGAAAATTGACCAATTGGAAAATTGCTTTTGCACGACACGCTTTTTTTTACGCAGGTCGCCGCACAAGGTGGGCTTCGATATTTTGGAACACCCACCCTACAGTCCTGACCTGGCTCCCAGTGATTATTATTTGTTCCCAAACCTTAAAAAAGAACTTCGTGGAGAGAAGTTTTCAAGCGATGAAGAAGTGAAGGACGCAGTTTCAGCTTATTTTTCGGGCAAAGACGAAACATTTTTTATAAAGGTATACATAGGCTAATTGAAAAATCTGAGAAATGCAGTAGGGTAGCAGGTTTTGTTCTCACTCCTTATCCTCCATTCCGCGAACTTAAAAACGCCACCTCGTATAATGCCTTGCTATACTCCAAGTTGATTGTCCATTACAAATTATTATTATTTTAAACATCATAAGTATTTTCCTCTATTCAAATACACTTTACCATTTATCTGTGTGTGGTGGACAGTTTTCTGTTCGCTGCCTTCCCATGCGTAAACAAAGGACAATCTTATATAATGCTTTGCTCTGTTCCAACTTGATCGTCCATTACAAATCATTGTTATTTTTAACATCATAAGTATTTTCCTCTATTCAAATACACTACCATTTATGTGCGTGTAGCATACAGCTTTCTATTCGCTGCCTTGCACGCCAAAATAGGCCAATCTTATATTATGCCTCGCTATACTCCAAGTTGACTGTCCATTATAAAAGATCATTATTTTTAACATCATAAGTATTTTTTTCTATTCAAATACACTTTACCATTTATCTATGTTTAGTATACTATATATTCCATACGCTGCCTCGCACGCAAAAACAGGACAACCCTATAGATATATTCAATACGCTGCCTCGCACGAAAAAACAGGACAATCCTATAGAATGCCTTGCCCTGCTCCCAAATGATTGTCCTTTACAAACGATTGTTATTTCTAACATCTTAAGCATGCCCTCTATTCAAATACACTTTACCAATTATATGTGTGTAGTATATAACTTTTTATTCACTGTCGCTTCACGCGCAAAAAAGGACAAAGTCTTATAATGGCTTTTTTCTCCTATTCGACTGTACTGTACAAATGATTGTTATTTTTACATAAACACTTTTGTCTGTCAAAAGCCATTCAAACATCGTCATCTGCTCGACATCTATCTATGATTATCTACAGATTGCGGTGCTCGAAGCACATTGTAGCCAGCGTCACTCGAGCTATGCAAGGGTGGGGTTAAGTGAAACGTACGTGTCATTCAACTTGCTTGTAGGCCAAGGTCTTGAGCTGGACGCTGTCGTGCCCAGTGTGGCCTTCAACACCAAGCTTCCAATAATCAACGCGGTCTCGGATACTCGACAAACTATTCCCAGCTGCGTTTTAAATGCAGCCCGCAGAAAGATATAGTATTGCTCTCCCAAAACACCTAAAACTTAAGTTTACTTCTTAACGAAAAACATAAAGTTTGATATATTTCAAAATGGTGTCAAAAGTTGCCTTTGTTAGGGTTACGTAACCAAATTTATAGTTTAGCCATGTCCGTCTGTCGCCATTTCACCCTCAGACTATTAGCGTTATAAAACTGAAATTTTGCATGGTTTTAAGTATTTATAACGCCTACAAAGTTATGAAATAAAATCCTTCCTTACATGTAGTAAACTGGGGTTGAATTTTTTTATTCGCAAACCCCATTATACAGAGTAGCGCATAATGTCTTTCACAAATATCTGGGGTATATCATGAAGACTTTTTTGATACCGGGATCCGTTTCCGAAATATAAAGCTTTGAAATGGTAGTTTTTGTTAGTTCCGTATCTCCATCCCCTACCACCTACGACGCTATTTTTGAATATCTGAAAATTGTTCACAGCAGTAGAACATGTAACCAATATAACAGCTAAAGAGGCTTTACCAGCTTACGATTAGTAGTCGACCAGCCCTATGACTTAATATCATTAAAAACCGAAAAACAGACTATGCGAAAAAACAAGTTTCACTAACACACTAATCTTCAAGCAATGGTTTTCAGACGGAATCTAGTGACGAGTAATAAATTGACTTCGGATCACACCAGCAAGTGACATTTTTAACAAAAAATCGTTAAAAAGGAGTTAAAGTAAAAAAAAATTGTGCGTGTCAGCTCCGGCTCGCGACTGGAATTTACTCCTGAAGTACTATACGGTGGTTGACTCATTCTAAATTTTGATATTTTTCGTACAATATTGTGAAATATAAGTTAATTAAAAACCAGTCTTGAAAAAAATTCAAAAATTGATTGAAAAATAAGCCAGTTGTAGGCTTCTAAATTTGAAGATACGGATAGAGTTGGGTGTATCCCTGTCTCTTTTCCTCTCGTAGAATATAATGTGCAGTATTAAAAATGACCTCACAACACAGTATTGCCGTCCTTCTCTAAAGGTTAAATTTAAACTTTTATAACTCGGTAAATTTTTAAGATTATTAAAAAAATTTTCACTCTTCATCAGCTTGTACCTTGAAATTATGATTAATGAAATAAAAAAAAATTAGTCAAATACCCAATTGTCTTGGAATGTATAAAATAGGTAACAATAAATATAATATCATTAAATGTAAATGGAAAATACTTTAATAAAAAAAAGTGCTGACAATATAATTATTTTAAACACAAATGAACACGATCATATTTATACAACAAAAATTAAAAAACATTTAGTAACGTCAGACTAAGAAGTTAAAATGAAAAGAGACTTTTTAATTTTGTAGGATAGAAGACACAGAATATTCACACATAGTGACATTTAATGATTTCATTTTGATACAATCGAACGATAGTAAACTATGTGTGTCACACTCCGTCACTGCAATTACGCCGTAAGAAAATGCCAGATAAACATATTGACATCTCACTCTAAAGATGCGCAGAAATGTTGCGCGGGGAGGCCACCTAACGGTTACACTTTTTTCACGCTCTGAACTTCGTACGCTCTGAACTTCTGATTTGACACCTCATAAAACTTCATACCAGGCGCTATATATAAAAATCGATTCTTAAGGAGTAAACTCCAAAAAAATCCTTGAAAAGGAGTTGAAGTAAACTAAAATAAATAGGACTTTTACTTATGGTGAAACATGACTTCTTACTGAGTAACTAATTACTGCAATTCATATGGCTGTCTTGAAAGTCTGATAGTACCAGCAGAACTTTCAGAATAAATTTTAGTGTAACGTTGATTGTGACAGCATCACCTAAACGTACGGCACTTAAAACATGCCAGATTACAACTTCTAGCACAGCCCTAATCGACCTAAAACTTTTAAGTCCCTCGAGCGTCTAACTGCCGTCTCTTCAGACTGCCATCTAAATTGGCATCACAAATAGACGTTTACGACATAGAAAATAATACGACCTCTCACGGGCTACTGGTTATGTGTCTACCGGGATTTACCATCAGAGCTGGTTGAAACTAATTCCACATTTTCGTCTTCTCTCCTGGCGCGTCACCGTTCTGGGTAAATCAAACGTAACCCTCTCTCTTTCTGTCTTCACTAACTTATATCTCCCTCTCAACTTCCGTTCGCCTCGCCCGATGAGACTTTTCGTAACGCTCTCGTCTCAGTTTACTCCCCAACTCAAGCGTGCGTAAAGAAGTTTTACTTCAAAAACTCTTATTTAGAAAGAAATACGCATAGAGTTCAACGAAGCCAATTATGAAGTTACTACCTTTTCTTGTGGTGTAATGCAGCGCATCTCGCGACTCATTGATGGGAGTACGGACTAAAATGCCTTGCAAAAACTAACCAACGAATTTGGTAATTTAATGGAACATGTCTAAATAATTTTAAAAATTAAATTAATAGCGACGCATTCATTTTCGAAGTTACACTCCTTTAGGCGCGTTATAAAAAAAATATAAGAGTGAAATTTTACGATGCGCGCGTACGTTGTGACAAAAATCGACAGGATGAAGTTGGTCACGATGCGCGCGCACGATGCAACAAAAATCAGCAGGATGAAGTTGCTCTTTACATATGCATGTAGTAACTCACACTATATTCAAGATAGTCATTAAAATATATTTTAAGTGTATTTCTCTAAGTGAGGTCAAGTTTCGGTATGTATTTATTTGCATTATAAATTATAAATCGTTACGTTATCATTTACTGAATACTGAAAATTATTAAAGTACAATAAATTTTCAGCACATCAATTTATTTTCATTATTAATTAAACTTTATTTAAATTATTTTAACAAATTTAACATTTCATTATACACACATGTTTATACTCAATTGAATACTGAGTATTGATTTAAATTTTTAAAACAGTTAAATTCAATTTAATAAAAAAATTAAAACAAATAATAATAATAATATAATAATAATTATTATTATTTTATTGTTCTTTCTCACACTACTCTCTGTGTGAGAAAATAAATTTTAATTTTTAAAATTTAATTCGGTTTTTAATTGAATTTAGATTTTACCAACCGTATTTATAACCACGCTTCAGTCGTTTTATTATTTTATTTAAATATATTATACAAGCATGCAAAGTGCTAAATAAAGTTATTTTTGAAGTTATTTTTTCTAGCGTTCATGTAGACTGCTCTGTTCCTATACAGTTGCGATAGCTTAGCTATAAACGGTGTTCCAAGAGTAAGTGTCGGACAAAGAAAGACTGAAAAATAGTTGAGTTTCGTTAAAATAGAATTTAAAAGATTACTTTTTCAGAAATAATATTCAATTATTTTTCATATTTTTCGTACACACGATACTTACGCACATTATTTAGCGCCGCTCAGGTAAATAAACCGTGAACAGTTGCGAAGACATCTAGCTGCCCGAGTAAGCACCGCGTTCCAGGCAAGTATTGGGTGTGTTAAAAAGAGTTATGTGTAATATTTGTTTGGACTTAATTAGAAAAAGGACTTGCTTTACGTTTTATTTCAACGACAATTTGTTTCTTTCTAGCCAAAAAAATAGCTTCTATCTTTGTCCGACATCGATTCCCGGACTCGGTATATACAAACCTAGCTTTGAATCGAGGACATTATCATTATCTATATGCAAAATTGTATTGAAATCCGTTATACCGTTTAAGCGTGAAAGAAAGACAAACGAACACGTAACAGGACCACGTTTCACTTTTATTATATTAGTAGCGACATACAAAAATTAATACTATTTAGGATATTTCTTCAATTTTTTTTAGATGTTAAAATAACGATCACCACCATCTGTGGTCTATAGTTAAAGTTTCAATGAATATTAAAGATAACATTATACAACATTTACATAAATTGGCCGATAGGTGGCGTTAGGATAGCGTCACCTTAGCAGACTCAGTGTTTCATATTTCAATACTTAAGAAGTTCCACTATAGAAATGAATTAACCCATTGCGCTCTAAAATCTCGCACAACCGGCTTTACAATGCCGGTCTCGCAGCGTGCAAAGGTTTATTGATACACCGTTGCCAGTTAAGAGCAAAAATTCGCGAATCCATAAACACACGTCACGAAGATAACTGGCAGTAAACAGCTGATGACTCATCAAACCAAACAGCGCGACCTTCTTCTGATGTTTACAATTTTTTTTCTACGCAAAAATTAATAGGAAAATTTTTTACTTCCGAAATATCATGATAAAAACGTCATAAAATATGTTCGTAACAATGGCCGTAACGCTATTGGCAGATACGCGCGCCTATGATTTTCGACTAATGCCTCATTTAGATTATCGGCGAACAATTCGCCGAATAGTTCGTGCACGAATACGTCCACAAAAAGACCCGTTTATACGAGGGGGCGTTTTTAAGTTCGCGGAATGGAAAGGTAGGCCATTAGTAAAGGTGATTAACGAAATGATAGCTAGTTAAGTAACTCATTATTAGTATAAATACCAGTTTTTATCGTAATCGGATCATTAGTCTTTGAACTATCGTCGAACAAACAACTCAATCTGGAAGAAAGTCTGAACAATGGAAAAAATCGAGTACCGCGCCGTTATAAAGTTCCTTACCAAGCAAGCAAAGTCGGTTCAAACCATACTGAAAGAGATGGCATCCGTTTACGGGGACTCTTGCCCGGGTAAAATCATGGTTTACAAGTGGCATAGTCTCTTTAAATAGGGTAGAGACTCACTTGAAGACAACCCACGCCCCGGTCGGCCGATAGAAATGACTATTCCGGAAGTTATTGAAAAAGTTTAAAAATTAGTATAGGAAGATGCCAGACTAAAGAAGAAATAGCTTGCAGAGATGGTTGGAGTATCGGATAAAACCATTTTTAAAATTCTCCATGATCATCTTGGCATGACAAAGTTCAGCACAAGATGGGTGCCGAGAATGTGTGAGCATTCGCCGCCTCAAAAACAACGCCGCGTGGAGTGTTCTCGCGCGTTTTTGGACCTCTGTAGTGAAGACAACAATGGACTATTGAGTCTAATTGTTACTGGAGACGAAATTTTGGTTCGTCATTATGAACCTGAGTCCAAACAAGACTCAATGCAGTGGCACAAAAAAGGCACACCACCACCCAAGAAGTTTAAGGTGTCACAGTCGGCTGGAAAAATTATGGCGACAGTCTTTTGGGATTCAGAAGGGATCCTGTTGACGGATTATAAAAATAAAGGTGTTTCCATAACCGGAGAAATGCGTCAATTTTAGAGAGGTAGAAAGAAGCAATCAAAGAAAAAAGAAGGGGAAAATTTAACAAAGTTGTCCTGCTTTTGCACGACAACGCGCCCGTTCACACGAACCGCGTTGCGCTGGCCGCCCTGCACAAGGTGGGCTTCGATATTTTGGAACATCCACCCTACAGTTCTGACCTGGCTCCCAGTGATTACTATTTGTTCCCAAATCTTAAAAAAGAACTTAGTGGAAAAAGCGATGAAGAAGTGAATGACGCAGTTTCAGCTTATTTTTCGGGCAAAGACGAAATATTTTTTATGAAGGTATACATACGCTAATTGAAAGATCTGAAAAATGTATTAGGGTATCAGGTGAATATATTGAAAAAGAAAAATAATTTTGTATTTTTATTCTCACTCCATATCCTCCATTCCGCGAATATAAAAACGCCCCCTCGTATATTCGTGTCGAGTACCGAATACACCCGAATAAGTAAGTTGTTTACATACTCGTATCCGTGCCTATTCGTCTGTACTCGACGAGTATCTAAATGACGCATAAGGTAAGCTGACGTATCCACAATAATATTATAAACGCAAAAGTAATATTATTTGTTTATTTTTTACATTTTTTCGGCTAAATAGCTAGACAGATATGTTTTCCAATTCTTCATTACAAGTGCGATAGAGTAAGAGATATAAAGACCTTAAAGGCAAGTCGAGACTCCTAATCTGGGGTAAGTAATATGCTTATAATAAAACCCAATGAGCCGTCAGATGTTTGCATTATAATTTGCTATGTTTACGTCAGGATATTTGTTATGTTTTATAAGTTGAATGTTTATTGGTTTACACATATCATCGCGTTGACATTGCAGTGTGTGCGTTTTTGCAATGGCGCGGGCGATTATATATTGACGAGCAATATTTGTGCGGGACGACAGGCAGTAGCAGTGTTGCCAATTTAGCGACTTTGTCGTTAGAAATGACGACTTTTGCTTAAGTCTTAACGACAAAAAAAACGAGTGTCAGTTGAAGTAAATTAGCGGGAAAAAACTTGTGCAACTCGTCAACATACGCGTGCAACTCGAAACATACGCGTGTCTGCCACGCGTGCAACCCAAAACTATACACTACATACGTAGTAGCTATGGGTACCAGTACCGGTATTATTTATTTTATAATTTCGCTCACGCAAACGCACTTTTCATCGTTAAAAAAATATTTGTATGGAATTTTTACGTATATCGTTTTGTAACTTGCGAGAACTAAACAAAATAGATAATTCTGGGACTTCTTCACCGGAGCACGCGACACTAGCGACTTAGATTTATTGGAGTTGGCAACACTGGGCAGTAGTCCCTGCACTTGACTTTTACTGGATTGGAGGATTCAACGTTCACTTGATCTACGTCACTGTTGACTACGTAATTAGGCGAGAGCTCGCTGGTTCGATTACCAATGAATACTCCTCGTTGTTGTAACGCAATATCTTTATTATTTATTTGTTAATTATAAAGTATACTATTACTTGAACTATAGCGAACTAGAAGTCGAATTGATCGATGACTATCACTATGATTTTGCAGCGTCCTTTTATATGCCGCTAAGTGATCCCTTTATGCGGCGGCCGGTTGTCACCCCAGGGGTTACGAACCCGCGGCCGCCCGGTCGTCGCATAGGTTAGTGCGCCCATCCGGAACAATCATCATCATATATATTAATACGCTAAGGTTAAGATGTTACTCTCCCTTTTTAGAAAAAACCTCACAACTGATCCACATAAATTATATATCATTTTATAGATAATTGCTTGCTCTAATGGCATCCATAACTAAAAAATTTATTATTGCTATTATTTTTGCAAATTACTTAATTATTAAAATTATATACACAAAACAGCAATGCTGCCATCTAACGGCTCAACGTCAATATGATTGACGGTCGGTAAAATTTTTGTTTAATTTCAAATCCACTCACGTATAAATAAAGTGGCGCTTTAGCTCAATGCTTTTGATACTTGCGCCTCTATATGTCAATTTTAGTAAAATAGAATAAATAATGCGAAGACTTCGCACGGCTCACGCTAGTATTATATAATACGTTATGCTAAAATAACTACAGGAAGATTTATAAAGTTTATATAAACAATCTTACATTTTCGAGATTATTCCTAGTCCGCTTATCTCTAACTGGAATCGTCTGACATACGAACAGACAGAGTTGTCACAATACTACTTATTGACGGATATATCAACGCACCAACTTTCATTGGTAGAGTTCCATAGTGGAACGGGAATGTTTAAAATTGCATTAATGACGTCCGTCCTTCTGTCACGGCCTAACGTGAAGTTTTGCAAGTAGATGGTCTACATAACGGCCTCAATTAAAACATTGAAACAAGGTTTAGTATATCCTTTCCCTGTAAAGTTAGGCGAATTTTTTCTTCCCTTCCTCCACCAATTTGTCAACCACGGGTTTGAAAATTCTGGAAAGATTATAGTCGGTGAACTAATATTAAGATATTTAAAAAATTGTGTCGGTGAACTAATATTAAGATTTTTAAAAAATGTGTCGGTGAACTAATATTAAGATTTTTAAAAAATGCGGAAAGTACGAAAACCTACTATGTACATGTCCTCCTACAAGCAATTGACCGTTTTACGGTCCCGTAGCTAAACAAGATACCCTTATGCAAGTTTCGCCATATCCGCCTGTCTGTCTGTACCTCGCAGCCGTTTTTCAGCTCGCAACTATTAATGCTACAAAGCTGACAAACGCATGGTTATATATATTTATAATACCTACAAAGTTATGAAATAAAATGTCCTAAAAAAATTTAAGGCATTTCACCAACATGTAAGAATGGGGTGATTATTTTTTTCGCATTCCTCATTGTATATCATTGAATAAGTCTTTCAAACATATTAGGGTACGCACTTAGACAATTTTTCAATACAAATCCGTTCTCGAAATATTTAGCTTCAAAGCGTTTATTTTTGTTAAGAGTTACGTATCCACACTCCCGCTAGTTACGTATCCAAATCGCTATTTTTAAATAACTGAAAAGTATTCACAATAGTAGTATATGTAACGAAGTTAAAAGCAAAATTATCACAGCTACGAGAATGGGTTAAAAAGTTCGCGAAATGGAGGGGATGGCGAGTGGGGGGGGTGGTTGCTTCCTCGCATAATAGGCAATGAGAGACTCATACATGTATATATACCAAGTTTTAGTTCAATTCTGTCATTAACCTATGAGCTATCATCGATCAAGCAACTCATTCCGGAAAAACTCATCGACTATGGAGAAAATCGAATTTCAAACTGTCACCAAGTTCCTTTCCAAGAAAGGAAAAACACCACAAGTCATTATGAATGAAATGTCATCGATTTCTAGTAAAACTGTGGTTTACAAGTGGCACAATCTCTTCAAGCTAGGCAGAGATTCAATTGAAGCGACCCATGTTCAGGGAGGCCGATCCACGCCGCCTCCTCAAACGTTGATGAAAAAGTTGAAAAGCTTATTTGGAAAATTTTATTGGAAAAAGCCCGATTAAAGAAGAAACATTTGGGAGAAATGGTTAGAGTATCTTCTACAATTACTTTTGGTGTGTTGAGAGTTCACGGCTTTTTGGATCTCTATAAAGATAAAGACGAAATTTTGAACCGAAATGTTGCGTCATCATTACGAGCCTGAATACAAACAGTGGGATAAAAAAGAAACCGATCCCCTAAAAGTTCAGGGTGTGGCAATCGACCGGAAGTCATGGCACCTGTACATAAAGGGCCATATTGCAATGGCTGCTCTTCACAAGTGCGGCTTTCAAATATAGCAATTCCCACCTTACAGCCCAGACTGGGCCCCCCACGACCATTATTTACCCCTAAAAATGAAAAAGGAGGTTCATGGGAAAAAATCAGCAATGATGAAGAGGTCAAGTCTACAATTTCGGCTTTTTTTTTTCAAGATAAAGAAAAAACATTTTTAATCGTTAGATCTGAGAATTTATTAGGGTTAAGGGAGAATATATTGAAAAGGAACACCAGCACCATGTTTTTTTGACCTTCCATCCACCTTATTCCTCGAACTTTTTAACCTTTCCTCATAAGTAGACTTATGACCAACGGTCGACAACTTATTTAGTTGGGTCTGTTCTGGGTGTACAAAGTTCAAAGAAACTCTATACAGATGGCGCAATTCAACTGCCAAAATAAAAAATAATTTCATTTCAAACAAGGTACAGAATCTTGGAAGGGAGACTCGTACTTACCTGGCATACCCACAGCATTTGCCTTTGAACTACCAAACTAGATACGCCTTTTGAATAAAAAGGCGCTTTCACACGAGGACAATATCCATAACAAGACAATATTTTATTGATTCATAGCTTTATGAACAGTGATTCTAGTTCCAAGACTCAGTTCCGCCTTATTCTGTAGGTATCGAAACCGCATTCAAAATAGTTCTGTGGCGCAGGGTTATTCAAATGAAACAAAAAAATCTATATATTTTACATTGCGGAAAATAACACATAATGGCAGCAACAGCCTTGGAAAAGAAACTCGATGTATTGTGGACAGTTCCCCGCAGTCACTTATAACCTCATAAATACTACAGTAAACAGAGTTTTGCTTCGATTTGTGAGTTGATTTAACAGTTTTTCTATTCATTTTTCATAATTCTAATAATCTGTTGACTAAAACGAAACGTAGATAGAAAAAATGTTAAATCGTTTAATATGCAAGTAAGCCATTGTTGGCTAATTTTAATGCCCCTATTTTTAAGAACATTTTCCGAAATTCCGTAATTACGTAATTTCACAATTACGTCATTACGTAAATACGGACTAATTTTGAACTTTTTATAAATACGTAGCTCAAAGGTAAAATTCCCTACTTCCGGAAGTATGGTTCTTGACAATATTTTATAACATACCGATCGAGTTCCGATTTACATTACAATATCAGCTAAAACGCGTAAAATTACATAGTAATGTGGGTTGTGATGTAACACCTTTGAAAAAAGAATGTAGCTGTCCATCTGTACTAACCAGTTACATTGCGGTAATTCCCCATCATTTAGACTGATAGTTTACACACAACACGATGAATATTGAGAACTAAAAATTCAAATAAAGAACTCGAATAGAATTCAATATTGTCTAATGACCTAACTTAAGGCAGTCCATCTGTACCAACTAGTTAGGTGGCGGTAATTCCCCGTAATTTATTTTAGACTCGGATAGTTCACACACAACACGACGAATATTGAGAGGACTAAAATTCAAATAAAGAACACAAATAGAATTCAATATTGTCTAATGACCTAACTTGAGTCCATCTGTACTAACTAGTTACGTTGCGGTAATTCCTCGTGATTTATTTCAGACTCGGATAGTTCACACATAATACGACGAATATTGAGAGAGAACTAAAAATTCAAATAAAGAACACGAATAGAATTCAATATTGTCTAATGACCTAACTTAAGGGAGACTATCTGTACTAACTAGTTACGTTGCGGTAATTCCCCGTGATTTATTTTAGACTCGGATAGTTCACACATAATACAACGAATATTGAGAGAGAACTAAAAATTAAAATAAAAAAAACGAATAGAATTCAATATTGTATAATGACCTCTAACTTAAGCCTCTTACCTGATAAAACATTAAACGCCTTATCATTTATGCGATCGCATTTTCAGAAGCAAAAGAGTAGAGTTCACGGTATTTAATTTTTTTTTTATTAAGATTTATTATTGTTGATATAATAAATGTTAATTGTTTCTTTAATAAAAATACCTCAATATTATATTCCAATTTTTATAGATTTGCTTCTTAAAACTATGAATACATTTTTTTAATAATACCCAAGTCGGTTACCTAATTGGCATATCCAATTTTTGAAAGCCCTAGTTCTTAGTAACATTTTCATTTACGAAATTTCACTACAAGTAATAAGCTAAGTTTATGGTATTCTACATAAAATAAATTCTAAATACATTATTTTTCTAAATTTATTCTTTGTCCTTAGATTTGTGTAGCTCAAAACAAAAAATATAATCCTTATAAGATTACTCACGTGTCTGTCTTTCTGTCGCAGACATTTTTATCAAAAACCCCTTAAAATATTTATATGGAAAATTTATTGCAGGGAAATCAAATTAACTAAAGTGAAAAACATATTTTTAATTCCATATAAAGTGTTGGGTAGCGTATGAAAGGGTTGATAAAATAGGTCTCACAAAATATTTTTTTTTCCATATTTTACATAGTATATCTTCAGATATAACCTATAGAGATCTTCATATCCCACCTAATTCCCGAAACTAATAAACTTAAAATTATAAAAAATGGGGCGTGGCTGTGTCATGGACACGGCCGTGTGTTGTACGTGAATACGTCTATGTAACGCATAATTTCAACCGCCCCAGCTGCAGATGTACTGGCACCGTCGTTGATCCGCTCAGCCGCATTCATTCTCTTACGTTTCTGCTTGACTCGGTCATATAGTGTCTTATTATTACCATTCGATTGTTCTTGAGAAGCCCTTTCCAGCCGTATACGATATCTGTATTTGGTTTTGGCTTTTCGACGCGTATAGGCCGACATTATATATTTATAATAATATTTTTTTATTCTAACACCTTATTATATTCACTGTCACTACTTTAAACTTATGTTTTATACACAATCGATAGATTTTGACGACAGCTGTCGATTAAAACTTAAACGAACATCGTAGCTTTTCGGAATCAAAGTTATTACTAATTGCAAATCTCGATACGCAGCAAAATAACCTCAAAATGGTGGCGCTTCCCCCTCCACCGCGCGCGATGCGTCACTGTTTTCGCTTATCGTAATGAATTCTTTGATCCTTTAGCTATCCAGTGGCATAATTTAATTTTTGATGTAGAGGATAGTTTCGAAACTGCAACGCCAGACTGTATCTCCCGATTTTGTTATCATTAGGTTTTTTGGATTGCCCCCGTATGGCAGCAAACTTAAAGACGTATTCACGTCAAAAAATAGGGTTTAAAAGCCTCCGCAAAGGTTGCAGGAAAACTTTAGCGTCAAATATACTATGACTGTCAAAGATAAATTAAGCTGTGAACAATTTATTTACGCCGTGAAAAATTTATATTTGTTACAATTTAAGAGAAATACTATGCACACTTAAATTTTTATAACTGCCTAAACATTCTTGACAGATTTTTCCATAAATCGTCTAATATATATTCAAAACGGTGAAAAAATAATTTCTACTTTCAGGTAAATTTAATGTATTAATATCAAAATAACACTGAACATGAAGGTTATTTTGATAAATTTGGAAAAATATCTAAGATTTTGGAATGATCTATATATTGTCAATTGTTGCACATTTCATAGTCGATGGATAATAAATTGTTCTAATGGGAAACAGGGTCCGAATCAGGACTTTGAAAAAAAAATGTTCAATAAAACCTCTCAAATTATGCGAAAAAAGGATTACGGTATTAAACTTTGAATTTACAAAAAAACACTGTGACGAAAAACATTAATTTTGTAGAAATACATTATTCACAACTAAATGAAACTTCTTGATCCATTTTATTTGACATTTCAAAATGCATTCCAGCTAAAAAAAACCTCTCAAATTATGCGAAAAAAGGATTACGGTATTAAACTTTGAATTTACAAAAAAACACTGTGACAAAAACAATAATTTTGTAGAAATTCATAATTCACAAATAAATGAAACTTCGTGATCCATTTTATTTGACATTTCAAAATGCATTCCAGCTACCCTATAGCAATTTTTGAGACGTGGACAATAATGAATATATTTGACATTAATTTTGTCGAAATTCATTATTCACAACTAAATGAAGCTTCGTGATACATTTTATTTGACATTTCAAAATGCATTCCAGCTACCCTATAGCAATTTTTGAGACGTGGACAATAATAAATATATTTGACATTAATTTTGTCGAAATTCATTATTCACAACTAAATGAAACTTCGTGATCCATTTTATTTGACATTTCAAAATGCATTCCAGCTACCCTATAGCAATTTTTGAGACGTGGAAAATAATGAATATATTTGACATTAATTTTGTCGAAATTCATTATTCACAACTAAATGAAACTTCGTGATCCATTTTATTTGACATTTCAAAATGCATTCCAGCTACCCTAAAGCAATTTTTGAGACGTGGACAATAATGAATATATTTGACATTAATTTTGTAGAAATTCATTATTCACAATTAAATGAAACTACGTGATGTAGTATTATTTCTACTTTATTTAATTTCTTTACCACGACCTAGGTTTCGTTGTATTACAACAACTTCAGGTGGGTGACAACATCTCTGCTAATACACCACCTGAAGATGTTGTAATACAACGAAACCTAGGTCGTGGTGAAGAATTTAAATAAAGTAGAAACAATACTACATCACGTAGTTTCATTTAGTTATGGAGACGTGGACAATATTATTTTGTCCCATTGTATTGTCTTCGCTAATGTCACGTGTGAAAACACAGCTTAAAAGGTCACCGAGAACCGTTTATTCGCTATCTCGCTCACGCACATTCCAACATAATTGCGTGGATGGGACACGGTATTAACTAAGAGCGCGCACGGCATCTGAATACATTGGTAATTTCCCAAACACCACATTCATTTCTCATAACATCATTTAGTAATCGCCTCTATTTTGTATTTCTTCCACGCCTGATGTATACAGCCTTGATCGAAAGTATTAATCTCTTCAATTTTTACCTCAACAGTAAACCTGTTTATTATTCACTAGCAGCTTCTTGGTTCGCAGAGATTTATGACTAATACGGTACAAGTTTTCCATAGTAATAATGTTTAGGTTTTTAGGTACCCCTGACAGGCATAAAAATAACTTCAAAGTTAACTTAAACTTTAAGCTGAGTTGTTGTAACCTCGGCAATTTCTAGTCATTAGCTATAAAACCCACACGCACTTCGGTTCTAACTGCGTGAGAGCTGACGGTAGAGGAGATTCCCAGGCCACCATGGAACACAGCGTCATCTTATTGAAAGTAGTTGAGCCTAATTTAAATTTACTTTATTTAGTTATATTCAATCGATATATTAAAATTTTAAAAAAATCCTGGTATAAACATTTAATATAACTAAATATTGACGATTGAAGTTGAGCAAATGTCATTGACGTTCGATTCCTATAGCCACGCATTGGTCTGACAGACCAACGAATTATATTTGTCGCCAATTTTCACCACACAGTAACCTTACTTAGAATCCCTATGTATTTCCTAATAAGGTCTTACGCGCGGTTACCTACCTTACTTAGAATCCGTATAGAACTTGTTAATAAAGTTATACGCGCGGTTACCTTACTTAGAATCCGTATGTAACTTCCTAATAAGGTATTACGCACGGTTACCTTACTTAGAATCCGTATGGAACTTCTTAATAAAGTTGTACGCGCGGTTACCTTACTTAGAATCCGTATGAAACATCCTAATAAGGTATTACGCACGGTTACCTTACTGAGAATCCGTATGGAACTTCTTAATAAAGTTATACGCGCGGTTACCTTACTTAGAATCCGTATGAAACATCCTAATAATGTATTATGCACGGTTACCTTACTTAGAATCCGTATGTAACTTCTTAATAAAGTTATACGCGCGGTTACCTTACTTAGAATCCGTATGTAACATCCTAATAAGGTATTATGCACGGTTACCTTACTTAGAATCCGTATGGAACTTCTTAATAAGGTAGGTATTACGCACTTCTTGTGTTTTTGTATTTTCAAAAATTATATTCTATTTCCGTAACGCCAGACGTAAGATAACAATAATTTATACATATAATAAAATTGTAACAGAGTGAATTCTGTACATGGAAAATATTTTAAAAAGGGTAACTTGTTTAGCGTATAGAATGATAATAGAAGCCAGAAAACCTATTTTTAGAATTGTCTTTCTGTGTCTGTCTGTTTGTTAATTTGTTCTTCAGTCACGCGAAATTTACTGGACCGAATTTGATGAAATTTGATATGGTTATAATTTATACCCTCTGGCAACATATAGGATTATTTTTTATTTCGAATAGTGAAAATATAAAAAAAACTGACTTGATGAATACTACGATAACGGTACTGCCAACGCCATCTATTAGCGTTTTTTGTACACTTTATAGTCATAGATATTGAAAAAATAACCAAAAAAAAAACAGAGAAATGACAATGTTCATTATTTCTGCTAACTTTTCTTATTCAGAATTTCACACGAAGTCGTAGGCACATTTAGTACTATAAATATACTAGTATTGCTAGCGCGTTCTAGCAACACAGTCACGTACAAAATAGCCTGCAAACAAACTCATAGCTCTACAGAACCGAATGAGGAACTTGCTACTTTGCGCCCTACGATACCGAGCGTCACAGGAAGTGCAGAATTTATCATTTTGACGTTACGCACTCTGGTGTGCGTGGGATTCGAACCGACTTCCTCCCGTTTGAACGTGCCGCCGCGATCGAATCGCTTACACCACTGAGCCTAGAAATAGATTATCGTCATAAACAAAGATCTCGTTGGAAGCGTGTAGTTTTACGCGACGGCCTTCGGTTTTTCTATCACGACATGATTCTTCCACATTATATTGGATATTTCAGAGCGAACCGTTACAAAGCAAAATCGGCCAAGGGCACGTCGAACTCGTGTGGCAAGTGTTCTGTAGCAAAGATTCAGCCTATATAGCTTCCTATATTCATTTATTCGCGATCGTCTGTGATTATTGTACATGGGTAGAGTTTTGGGTTTCTAAATTAAGATGGTCTCGGTACGGCTATATCTTATTTTCGTATAGTTTAGTTTATAAATATATAAAAAAAAATTTAATATTGTACGCTGTTAGAGTTTTGGGTATCTAAATTAAAGACGGTCTCTGTACCGTTATATCTCATTACCGTAAAGTTCAGTTTAGTTTAGTTTACACATATATAAAAAAATTTAATATAGTACGTTGTTAGAGTTTTGGGTATCTAAATCAAAGACGGTCTCGGTACCACTATATCTCATTTTCGTAAAAGTTTAGTTTAGTTTACAAATATATAAAAAAATTGAATATTTTACGTTGTTAGAGTTTTCGGTCTTTAAATTAAGACGGTCTCGGTACCACTATATCTCATTTTCGTAAAGTTTGGTTTAGTTTACAAATATATAAAAAAATATAATATTTTACGTTGTTAGAGTTTTGGGTATCTAAATTAAAGACAGTCTCGGTGCCACTATATCTCATTACCGTAAAGTTTAGTTTAGTTTACAAATATATAAAAAAAATTGAATATTGTACGTTGTTAGAGTTTTGGGTATCTAAATTAAAGACGGTCTCGGTACCGCTATATCTAATTATCATAAAGTTTAGTTTAGTTTATAAATATATAAAAAAATTGAAAATTGAATATTGCACGTTGTTAGAGTTTTGGGTATCTAAATTAAAGATGGTCTCGGTACCGTTATATCTCATTATCGTAAAGTTTAGTTTAGTTTACAAATATATAAAAAAAATTGAAAAATGAATATTGTACGTTGTTCGTTTTGGGTATCTAAATTAAAGACGGTCTCGGTATCCTTATATCTCATTATCGTAAAGTTTAGTTTAGTTTACAAATATATAAAAAAAAATGAATATTGTACGTTGTTCGTTTTGGGTATCTAAATTAAAGACGGTCTCGGTATCCTTATATCTCATTATCGTAAAGTTTAGTTTAGTTTACAAATATATAAAAAAAATTTTAAATTGAATGTTGTACGTTGTTAGAGTTTTGGGTATCTAAATTAAAGACGGTCTCGGTATAGCTCATTATCGTGAAGTGTAGTGAGTAGGTATTTTACAAATATACAAAAAAAATTGAAAAACCATAAAATTTAGTTTCTCGCGTAGAAATTCCACATAGAATTATAAATTAATTTTCAAACTATCAGTTCGTAGGGCTTGGCATTTGATACTTTAAACTTTATACCTCTGGCCATTCTTGAGAAAAAGGATCTTAACAAACAGATAAGCAGACAGACAATAAAGTGATCCTAAAACGGTCTCATTTTTTAGGGTTTCAAAGCGAAAAAGCGGCACCCTTATAATTTCGTATGTCTGTCCATATGTCACAGTCATTTTCCTCTGAGACTGTTGGCATTATATAGAAGAATATTTGGATGATAGGTGTCTTCTATTAACCGCCATAAAATGAAATATTGGAGTTATAAAAAAAATATTATGGGTGGCACTCCAACCATGTAACAGGGGGATGAAGAAAAAATCCAGTGCACACAGGCGTGTGGGGTAACGTTTAATAGGTTTGAAAAAATGATATAGGGGTTCCAAAACAACTTTTTTTATTTAAGTCGATAGTTGGTGAGATATGCGCTTCTAAAATCTTAAAAAGAATTCCCCACCCCTCTAACTTTCCAACTTTCCAATTCTGAAAAAAAATCAAGGTACCAGAACTTAAAATAAACTTTTGACGAAAATTAGTTTGAATAACTATTTTTTGAGATATGGGATATTTTCGGTACCTACCACAGCAATAACTTTGTTTTTCACACTGTCTTTGAGAAATAAAACTTATAAGTTTAATATTGTTTGGTGCTACGGAACCCTTCGTGCGCGAATCCAACTCGCATTCGGCCGGTTTTTTTTTCAATATGAGGTACGGGACCCTAAAAATGGAATCCTCGCAGAATCATTTAAGGGTCCATATGTGTTTCTATCACACTATATGTTTGACGTAGAAAATGTCGACTTTGCATAGCAATGTAGCTGGACTGTCACAAAAGAAGTCTTCTGCTTTCGATCGTGTGGGCGTGTTGATTGGAAAAGCGAGAAATATACCAAAAGTAATTTTTTCCGAGTTTTATGCAAGATTAGGTCTTCTCCGGTTTCGTATGCGCAAACCACTGCAAAACGGACCGATGTTTTTTTTTTACACATATACTTCCAGACTTACCCACATAGGTACACTTGCGAACAATGTACCTATGACCGAATGGAAAACTTTATTGCGCGACTTAAAATACACATAGCGCCATCTATTGATGTGCATAGGTACAATATACAATAATTGCTACGCGTAGTAGAGGCACTTCTTCGTTTTGTAATACTAATAGAACGTAAAAGATTTCTTGAAAATGTCTTATTGAGCGAACAAACACACACACACATACAGACAAAAACTCCAAAAATGATCTTAATGCATTCATATTACTTATTTACAAACCACACCCCCTCCTCCTCCAATAATTTTTTTTGCAAATATTTTCAAGATACAGCAACGTTTTCAGTGTTAGTATATTTTTAGATAGATAAATTTTCAAAAGTTCTGGAGACATTGCTGGAAAACTGTCCGGGAAAAATACTTTAAAATTATTAAACAAACAGGATTATTTAAATTTAGCCTAAAGGTTTATTGGAAAACTATACCACCAATGATTCTATATATCCTAGACAACACAATTATATAGCGATAAGCAATACCAGTGTTTCTAAAAGTTTAGTAAAAACACTGTATATAAACTTCCATGTGTGATAACTCCAGCGATCTGGTAAAGCCGACTTGATTGACTTCGTCGCTAATGGCCGTATCGAATTTCATGGCGACTTAAATTTCCTATACATAAATTGACTTTCAAAATTGTGTCTTAATGTAAAAAAATAATTAACCAAACCACCAATCAAGGTTATTGGGTTAAACTCCATTTTCAAAATGGCCAGATGTGTCATCGACTTGTACATTCATTATTTGTTTACGCAGTCCAGTTACTTAACACGTTCGCTGCCCCAACTGAAATCTATTTCGAATCTCCAATGCTCGCATAATTTAAATCTCATCAAAAACATGTTAAGTATTAGCAGATCTCGCATTATGAGGATTGCGCTTAAAAGAGACCTACAAAAGTCATGCAGAGATGGGGCCAGGTGTTACAAGAATAAAGATGACACTTACATTAGAAAAATGCGAAAAATAAGCTGCGTAAAAGTTTTATTTAAACCGTCAATCAGGCAAATGTTGCATTTTTAGGGTTTCGTCCCTAAAAAAACCGGCCGAGTGTGAGTCGGACTCGCGCATGAAGAGTTCCGTAGCACTAAACAATATTAAACTTATAAGTTTGTATTTCTCAAAGGTACTGTGAAAAACAAAGTTTTGGCTGCGGTCGGTACCGAAAATATCCCATATCTCGAAAACTACACAAAATATCTTATCCAAACAAATTTTCTTTGAAAGTTTATTTTAAGTTTTACTACCATAATTTTGTTTAGAATTTTACTCACATTCGTTCAAAAGTGAGAGGGGGTGGGGTACATTTATTATGAATTTAGGAAGCGCAAATCTCACCAGCCACTGATTTAATACAAAAAATTATTTTGGGTCATTTTTAAGATCTATCTAATGTTACCCCACACACCTATGTGCACAAATTTTTTTTTCATCCCTTAGTTACATGTGTGGGTTGCCACCCCTAATATTAATTTTTCACAATTCCACTATTTCATTAAGTAGAGGTCCATAGAAGCCACCTACCACAAAAATGTCTTCTAAATATATACTGCCAATAGTCTCCCAGTAAAATGACTGTGACATACGGACAGGGCAAAATTATGAGTAGTCAGTTTTTGCCATTTGGCTACGGAACCCTTATCAGAACACTCACGTGACTATATGTCTCACAGCCGTTTATCTCAAAAACCGCTTCATGTGGAAACTTGAAATTTGTCACAGTAACAAAACATATCAATCGACACATATTTTAATAGAAAATATTTGTTTGCAAATTTTAGAAGGGGTAAATAAAGTGCACGAATTTTTTTAAAATTTATATGACGTGTGGGGTGTCCTTTGAAGGGACTAATTATAAAGAGCTCAAAATAAATCATTACAGAAATTTCACAAACCGGAATTTTTCAAAATTGTAAGTTTCCTAATGAATGAAAAATCATGAAAAGCAAGGTTGGTGAAGTCTGACTGGAAGATTACAGGGCAACTATAGCTTTTATCCTGAATCTCATAGTTAGTGCGAAATTTTCGATTTCATAGTTATTGGGAAATCTGTGAAATTTATACAAGGCAATATATTAATACGTAGAAACATAATAATTATATTTAAAATAGTTTAATAGCGGAAACACCTTGTATTTTTAAATGTTTCAACATTTTATGTTTCTAAATATTTTCGGAACAATCTTAGCGCGAATTATACTCGTATTTAACAGGTTTATTTGTGAACATTTTCATCAAAATCTGTGGAAATACATTTCATAAAATTGCTGAAAAAATGGTAACCCTTCTAAATGGTTCTTCCTACATAAAATCTTTTACGGACACCAAACATATTTTTGACGACCAAAAATATTTTTTATAATATTCGATGCTTACTTCTTATCTTGAAAATTCTGCCAATTATAATTAACTAATCAATTATAATTTTCTCTATTAATAATTATAATATGCTGTTATGAAACATACTGGTTAACATATTCCATTACAAAACTAAAATTTCAATTTTCTACCTCAAACGGTTCCTGAGAAAAACGACGCGCAAGTGATCCTTTAGGCGAATAATTTTCCGTGAACTGTCGTTACTTAAAACCTGTTTTTTAGGTAAAAATACTAAAAAAATAAAGTTTTTAGCCTTAATTTTTAAAACGTCACTATTTAGACTTCGCTTTTTTTCTGCATTTAATGCTGCACGTAAAAAGAACGTGTTAGAGTATATCGATATATGTATAGCTACATCCCTGCTTGACCCAAATCAATATTACTTCTGAACACCCCCCCCCCCCCCCCTCTACAGAGAAAGCGACCGATCATCCTGTAACGAAATACCCACAACGACCACAGTTATTACATACACCATAAACACAGATAAAAATGGGACGCATTTTCTTTTTTTAATAAAAAAAAAACGATCTTGCGCAGAAAGTTTACTGCGCAGTAATGGTTCATTAAAAAAAGACAAGACAGATAAAAGGACACAAAAAAAAATTTACATAAACACGGAGTTATCTGTCGGGTGTTTGCTTCACGAGCATTTGCAATAGGTATTGAGTCATACGTTTATAAATAGGTAGGTGAAAAGAGTCACTCTCAGATAACAAACCTTTGAACGGAGCGTTTTGGGTTTTGGTTATACACTATGTCTTTAATCTGTAATAGTACATCACAGGTAGATTGCAACACAGTTATTTTTTTTTAAATCATACCATTTTTTTTTGATATTCAAAAATTGTCATAAGTCATTAACGTGAAGATGCATCAACCTGTATCTTACATTACGATAAACGTAAGAAATGTGGCAATATTGCATGATTACTTTTCTTAGCAATCGATAGTGAATTTGACGTATCTAACTATCCCTTTCATTTGCATAGTTTTACATAACAAGTATATAAAAAAAGAAAAGGATATCAAAATTAATTTCAAGGCCAACTTTGTTTACATTTCGTAAATCAAAATTATTGCCATTTAAAAACTTTTAACATTCCCTCAAATATTAAAGTTTAAAAAAAATATTATTACTAATTTTAAAAATAAACTTATCGGAATAACTATTAATACGAATATATAACCATATTTTTTCATTTATCGTTTAGATAAATTATTATTCGCTTCTTATTAATAAAATAATATTAATTGCTTATTTCAAATTTAATCTTTACGGATTATTTATTATGTATTATGGCAACCCTAACACATTTCTCCTGGCTAGACATTTTTCAAAGTTTAGTTTGACATAAGAGTTGATTGGTTTAATGCGATTTTATTCTGCTAAATGATTTGTTATTTGTGATATCGAGTTAGTGACATTATGAATATTATATCGTTAGTGCTGGTGGAATATGGTAGTAGTATGCCAAATGTCATTATAACAACCCTTATAATGTATATCGAACGTTATCCTACAACCAAGTTTTGTTACGATCAATTCAACACAGGAGGATAACCCGTCATTTCAACGATACCAGGTGATACTTCTCCCACAATATCGATAAAAATGGAACAAAATGTGCTAACTCATTTTATAAGGAAGCAAAATTCGAATAACAGACGCACAACGTAGATAATTTAAGTCAAAATTATCATCATCGGTTGCGAAAGTGCGGTAAGTACGGGGAAGGCACTTAGCATGGAAATGGGACATAAAATGTAGGTTTGTGTAAATACTAAATACATTGTAAAACAAAATTATCTGTATTTTAAATACTATGCACGCGTGTTTAGAAAACTAAGTTTTTTGAAACGGATAAGTGACATTTAATTTTGACACTATACACTTTGCAAAGCTTGCAATAGGCATACACGTTGCCAAACTGACATTTAGTGTAAAGGTTATATATAGGTTATGAAACAAAATTATCTGTATTTTAAATACTATGCACGCGTGTTTAGAAAACTAAGTTTATTGAAACGGATAAGTGACATTTAATTTTGACACTATACACTTTGCAAAGCTTGCAATAGGCATACACGTTGCCAAACTGACATTTAGTGTAAAGGTTATATATAGGTTATGAAACAAAATTATCTGTATTTTAATTACTATGCACGCGTGTTTAGAAAACTAAGTTTTTTGAAACGGATAAGTGACATTTAATTTTGACACTTGACAGTTTGCAAAGTTTACAATAGGCGTGCCACGTTGCCAAACTGACATTTAGTGTAAAGGTTATATATAGGTTATGAAACAAAATTATCTGTATTTTAAATACTATGCACGCGTGTTTAGAAAACTAAGTTTTTTGAAACGGATAAGTGACATTTAATTTTGACACTTGACAGTTTGCAAAGTTTACAATAGGCGTGCCACGTTGCCAAACTGACATTTAGTGTAAAGGTTATATATAGGTTATGAAACAAAATTATCTGTATTTTAAATACTATGCACGCGTGTTTAGAAAACTAAGTTTTTTGAAACGGATAAGTGACATTTAATTTTGACACTATACACTTTGCAAAGCTTGCAATAGGCATACACGTTGCCAAACTGACATTTAGTGTAAAGGTTATATATAGGTTATGAAACAAAATTATCTGTATTTTAATTACTATGTACGCGTGTTTAAAAAACTAGGTCTTTTGAAACGGATAAGTGACATTTAATTTTGACACTTGACAGTTTGCAAAGTTTACAATAGGCGTGCCACGTTGCCAAACTGACGTTTAGTGTAAAGGTTATATATAGGCTGTTAATTTAAACATAATTATGATTTTATACAAAATTTAAACTTTAATTATTTTATAAACTAGGCGACTAGTTGAAAAAAATAACATATTGTCGGATTAATGGGACAAGTGTTTGAAGTGACAAGGTTTCTTTCACATACATAGTGTATTTGAAGTATAAAACTTAACTAAGTAGAAGCTGTACGTACCGAGGACCTACTTCAATATATTAATTTCTTGACAGTTTCATTAAAACCAACTCATTGAATAGTTTTTACGTGACGGTGATTTTTGTGAAAGTAGATTACCTAAAATGTAAAACCAGGCAAGCACAAGTAGGACTCGCACTGCGAGGTTTCCGTGTACATTATAAACATTTAAGGTAGTTGTCGCACGACAGTGAAATCCAAAAGTTATTTTAAATATTTTATTGAAATTTTTGTTCCAAAATTTCAATATAACATCATTTTACGTTTGACTTAGCTTTTTAGACAAATCGCACGGCGCGTTTTTTTAAATAAAATTAAAAGCATGGTGGATCTATTTTTCTCGTAATATTAATTGTACAATTTTGAGAGCATATTTACTAAAATTAAACGGAAATACTTCGGAATTTTCGGAACTTTCGGAATTTTAACATAATATCATTTTACATTGGCTTAGTGTTTTAAACAAAATGCTCGACGCGTTTTCTAAATAAAATTAAGTGCGGTGAAATCACTACTTTTCCTGTAATGTTAATTGTACTATTTTGAGAACGATTTTTACCAAAATTAAACGGTCATTTTTTTTTTATAAAATTTTAATATAACATAATTTTACATTAATTTAGTTTTTAGACAAATCGCTTGACGCGTTTTTTTAAATATAATAAAAAGTGTGGCGATATTATTACTTTTGTACATATCTGTAATGTTAATTACACAATTTTTGAGAGTGATTTTACCAAACTAAACGGTAAATCATTTTTAAATAAGTCAGTTATTTATAGTTTGAATAATATAACAAAAATTCAACGAATTTCGTCGACAACGCGTTTTACGCGACAACTACCTTTGGGGGGTACAAAGCATTACTATTAAAATGTTTATTTAGAAATATTAATTATTCACAACGTAAATATTAATATATTATATATATATATATATATATATATATATATATATATATATATATATATATATATAGGTAGTTAAGGATGCCGATACTCTTCTCTAGCATCTCAAAAGCTAGGCCACATAGTCAAAATTAAAGCTTAAAAAGAGACATTTCACACGGTGTTATACATTTGGATTGTACACACAGACAAACCAGGGTTAATACAAATCTACCATTGATCCTTTAAAACTTTCAAATCGGCGACAAAACTATATATATATATATATATATGTATGTATATATGTATGTGTGTAAATGAGTGTGTGTGTGTGTGTGTGTGTGTGTGTGTGCGTGCGTGCGTGTATGTGTGTATATAGAGCATATTTTATTAGAAAACTAAACGATTTTTAAATACATTTATATTGTATAATTAACATTAACGCGCCCAAAGCAATATTTAATTTTCATATATTTTTTATGTAGATACATTTAAAACATTATTTCGAAGAAGGAGCCATCTAGTGGTTCATAGGAGAAGCGCTTAAGGAACCGATAGTTATCAGTGGAACGAACTAGTGCCAAGAAACGCATTTATAGTTATTTGCAATTTATCGAAACGCATTTATAGTTATTTGCAATTTATCAATTTATCGATTTGCAATTATCCCATAACTTTCTCGAATTAGTAACTGTGAAACGGTTATTTAGTAGCCTCAGAAATTTCATCATCATACCGACGCCAGAATAATAGGTGATATTTCAAACTGCAATTGTTAAAATAACAATTGATGTACGAAATTAAACACACACACACTGGCTTAACCGTTAGAGAGCCGACGAGCGCGATGGCGCTAGCGAAATCAGTTGCTGTTTACTGCGCGGTAGGGGAGGTCGCTCGCACACATCGCTAATTTTTTATCTTTCTATGTGTTACATAAAGTTCAAATTATAATATTATTAGTAATTCCAATATAAAAAGGATCTAGGAAAAGAAAATGTTTAACCCATAATGTCGGAATACGAAAATTATTAGAGTGAAAATGATCGTTTTTAAAGTTGTGAAGAAAGTGATAGTGGGAGTGACATTGTGGTGCGCTCACAATTTGGCGTAATGCAAATTTTGAGTGATAGTGATAATAGTGACGATAACAATTATTTTGCTGATACGGAGGATGTACCGGACTGCGAAAATACGATGTGACCTTGATTTCAGTTATTGTTTTAATTTTTGTTCACAATATATATTTCCATAATTTTCTTTGTATTTTATTATCCTTGTACAAGTTTTTATTAAGAAAACAACGAAAAAAAACAAAAGATATCTTTGGCATTTTTAAGTATGTATGAGTAAAAAACCATGGCACTAAAACGGTTAATTAGCGTGTCAAGAAATATTATATACTGGCTGTGCCCGCGACTTCGGTCGCGTGAATAAGTTACGTTAGCAGTACATCTATTTTGATAATGTTATAAGTCAAAACCAGGTTTAAAAAAAATTTTAATATTTGAAAATAACATCAGTGTAGACCCACACTTGTAGACCACACAAAACAAAAGTCGATCGGCCGGTGGGAATTGAACCCACGCTTTCGGCGTATCGTGCCAACGTGCTGACCATTACACTACAGCTGATCCAAATGACCTGTCAGAAACGTTTACTACTATTATTATTATTATATCACTATTTCCATTTTTATTTCTTTGACAATATCTACGAGCATAAAATTTATTAAAAACGCTAATAGATGGCACTGGTGGTATCGTAATATTTCAGACAGTCAGAGTTTTTTTAAATCTGTAATATCCTGCTAAAAAATATTACTATATGTCTATCCAGTAGATTTCCTGCGAATAACAAATTAATCAATAGACAGACGGACAGACAATTCTAAAAACAGATTTTCTGGCATCTACTATCATTCTATACGCTAAATCAATTGCTCTTCTTAAAACATTTTCTATGTACAAAATTCATTTTTCTACAGTTTTAATATATATTATGTTTTGTATATATTGTGATTCTTCTTTCGGGAATAGGAACTTTCATTACAATTATTTAAACAAAAATGGTCAGGTGCTAGTCGAACTCGCGCCATAAATGTTCCGTACTCTAATTAAAATGAATTAGATATATGTGCTATTAAAAATGATGCTCAATGCTGACACCATGACATTTTCACTGGATTTTTCCCGTTTTTTATCACTAATGCTTAAACAGATATCAGGTTTAATCTGATACCGTAGTCTAAGCTAGTAAACTGAAGTATACACACAATTTTTTTAATTTTTTTTTTTGTTAAATGATAAGACAGAGAATAATTATCGAGTTATTGCGCCGCGCACGCACTATATTAAACACAAACAAGGGGCAGTGAAATATGTGTGTTTACTGCAAAATAAGTTAGATACCGCTTCAATTAATTGGAATCCATGGGATATACAGACCGATGATTGAAAGGGTCCAAAAGACATTCCTTCGGTATGTCGATCGACTTTACTAATTATCGAGTTATTGCACCGCGCACGTACTACGTTTAACATAAAGACGCAGCAGTAAAAGATGTGTGTTTACTGCAAAATAAGTTAGATACCGCTTCAATTATTTGGAGTCCATGAGATATACAGACCGATGATTGAAAGGATCCAAAAGACATTCCTTCAGTATGTCGATCGACTGTACACGAGTTGATGTGGTTAATTTCCTTTTCTATTTCCTAACAATTTTCTTCTCGGTTAGCTAGGTAGCTTTCCTTTGTAGAAGATAAGAGAAAATTATTAAATACTTAAACGTGTTTCCATTACCATTTATTAAAGTTTAAACGGGGTCAGAATATTTAAATAGATGTTATTTCTAATGGTATATAAAATAAAACATTATACGCAATTCAATATATCTCCAACTAATATTTTTAACGTTTCCTTAATATCTCAAAATTTTATAAACAATTTACGTTTTAATATATTTAAATTAACATTGAATTAACCAATATTTTTTCATAATTTAACCTAACTTACAATATAACTTATATTGTCATATGTCGATATTTTTATAAAAATGTTTTAAAACTGTAGGGTAGATTTAAAAAAAACCTTGATGAAAAAAGTAATACATATAACAAACAATTAATCGAAACTTTTATATAGGAAAAAGTGTAAACACACGAAAAAATGAGAAAATTATATTACGCAATATATAACTTAAGCGCAATATTTAACGATATACTAAAAACTAGCGTGACCCGTGCGAAGTCTTCGCATTATAAATTATTCAACTCAATTTAATAAATCAAAATTGATTGCAGGTATTCAATTCATTTCTAATTTTGCACACTGCTTATTACGTTTTTATTCCATTATGAAGCTCAGATGACAGATCAAACAAATATTTTACTAAAATTGACATATAGAGGCGCAAGTATCAAAAGCGTTGAGCTAAAGCGCCACTTTCTTTATACGTGAGTGGATTTGAAATTAAACAAAAATTTTACCGACCGTCAATCATATTGACGTTGAGCCGTTAGATGACAGCATTGCTGTTTTGTGTATATAATTTTAATAATCAATTAATTTGCAAAAACAATAGCAATAATACATTTTTTAGTTGTGGATGCCGGTAGAGCAAGCAATTATCTATAAAATGATATATAATTTATGTGGATTAGTTGTGAGGTTTTTTCTAAAAAGGGAGAGTAACATCTTTAACCTTAGCGTATTAATATATATGATGATGATGATATTTAATAAACTCCCTTATAATGAATGCCAAATAACTGGCTAATGACGTCATAAGCCAGTTGTGTTTTGTATGGAGCATTTTCGCGCGAATCGTAGTTCGTCAATTTTTAAGTTATTACAACTTTGTAATGAAAAGTCCTAGGTACGATATATTTATTTTAACCGTTTTTAATGTTATTAATTATTCTATTTTAGTTATAAAAGAAAATATAGTCAAATACCCTATTTACAAAGCGGAAAATTGGACAAATTAATAATTGATTTTATAAAGCTTAAAATAAATTCACATTTTTATATTTATATTTAGATTAAAAGAAAGAAGGGTATAGAACATTTTATTCGTTTTTAGTTACTTTTAAGGTGCGCGATTGATTCGTCTGAAAATATATCATTTTGATTTCTAGCCGTTTGCCAAAACTAGTGACGTTTTATAAATCTTAAGGGCTTTAAAGAGCAATCCATTTTCATTCATCATTACTGTTTTGAAAATCTTGCTGAAAATGGGGTTCATAGCTATATGTAACCTACAAATCGTAATATAAACGATTTAAGATAAAATTTTCAATATATTTGGTTTTTTAACAATTTAGTTATGTAAAGCCATGTCCAACTTGGCTATAACAATCAAAGAGAAGGTACGTTTCGCATTGAGAAGATTTCTAGCATAACTTGGTTGGTTTTCTCGAAAAGAAGCTAAAATTTATTTCTCAACTGCCGAATGGAAAAATTTCTTGCCTAATTTTTGAAGTAAAACTTCTTTACACACGCTTGACTTGGAGAGTAAGCTGGTGAATGCGTGACGAGAGCGTTACGAAAAGTGTGATCGGGCGAGGCGAACGGAAATTGAGAGGGAGATATAAGTTAGTGAAGACAGAGAGAGAGTTACGTTTCGTATATTACTGTAGGGGCAAGAGAGAGAGGTGCGAACGCACATTTTCTTTCTCTCATAGCCAGTTATGTTTCGTATATCTAAGGCACAGTGCAAGCCTCTTGTCTGTATCACACTGTAGGAGCAAGAGAGAGCAGTGCGCGCGCACATTTTCTTTCTCTCTTCCTCTCATAGCCAGTGCATGATTATTTATATATATATATATATATATATATATATGTGTGTGTGTGTGTGTGCAAGTTTGCTAGCGTTACGCGAACGGTGATTTTTTATTATTTTGTAAATTCATTTTAAAGTTCATATTTTGTGAATTTGAAATTTTACTTCAGTCGTGTGGTCTAAAGCACACTCGTTTTTTTTAACAAATTTTGTTATGTAAATCCATGTCCAACTTGGCTATAACAATCAAAGAGAAGGTACGTTTCACATTGAGAAGATTTCTAGCATAACTTGGTTGGTTTTCTCGAAAAGAAGCTAAAATTTATTTCCCAACCGCCAAATGGAAAAATTTCTTGCCTAATCTTTTTTTCAAATATTTTCGCTCTTCCCACCTGATAAGCCCACTTACGTCAAAATTGTTTAATGCCTTCATTACAAATATTTATTTAATAACAAACTAAAAAAACTGCAAAATCCGTCAATGTCCGTTACCTTAGACAATTTTATCACACTAGCTACAACCTTAGACAATTTTAAATAATACAATAACCTTAGACAATTTTATCACACTAGCTACAGCCTTAGACAATTTTAAATAATACAATAACCTTAGACAATTTTATCACACTAGCTACAACCTTAGACAATTTTAAATAATACAATAACCTTAGACAATTTTATCACACTAGCTACAACCTTAGACAATTTTAAATAATACAATAACCTTAGACAATTTTATCACACTAGCTACAACCTTAGACAATTTTAAATAATACAATAACCTTAGACAATTTTATCACACTAGCTACAACCTTAGACAATTTTAAATAATACAATAACCTTAGACAATTTTATCACACTAGCTACGTTACCCGGCTTCGCCCGGGTATCAAATTATTATATTTTCCCGAATATTTTCACTTTCTCCAGTTTAATTTTCTCTTGATCGATTGTTAAATCTCCTTTCTCTTTACTCTTCTGTTTCTTTTCTCCGTGCCATCTTTTCTCTTTATGATTTTGTAAACACTATGTTACTTGTATTGGCATTATGGCAAAAAAACAAGAAAAATACAAAAATAAAACAAACAAAAAAAATCCATTATCGACCTGAGCTTTTTATTCTCTTCGAGCCATTCTTTTTCGCTACTAAAATAACATTAAATATAAAACGAATATAATAATGGAAATAGCTAGAGCATAGCATGTTTCCAGTTCAGCACATTCCTGAATATTCAGATCTATTCATTATCCGTTGGCTGGGCGGAGGGAGTGACGGGCAGGGCGGGTATCAGAAGGGCGCGCGCGCTCGTTTGTGTGAGAGAGAAATTTACGACGTTTCAGGACATTGTGGAACATTCTAGAAAATTCTGAAACTTTCCAGAAAAAACTAGAACATTCTTACTCTTAGCATCGATGGGAGACCAAGGACTATCTACCATCACAACTGTCAGGCTAAATAGTGAAGATATTGATTTCCTAGTCTAAATCTCTTCTGAAATGGGTGGTGATTCTTGATAGGCGCAGACTTCGTATTTTTCGTAATAACACTTAAATAATTGTCACCGTGGTGTGTTGGGTTGATCACAAGGCATACGGCCTTTGACTACAAGGCGCACCGCTCCTCGGCGGCCCGGAATTGAACTTGCTCCTCTGGTGTTCTGATTGGCTGTAAGAGATTGCTCTCATAGCAATAAGTCAGCCGTATGTACCAATTAGATACATTAAAATACAGAAATAAATAATAATACTATTTCAAACAGGCCTTCTAAACTAGGTACCACATTCACGAAATGATTTGCCAATGGCCGCGGTTTACAAACTGGAAACCTGTTCGCGCCACTAAGTTATAAATACTCATTTCAACCAAACGTCAGAAATTCACCGTCCACATCAGCTTTCCAAAAACGTTCGAAAAAATTGTAACTTTCTTGACTTAACACGCACAATTTTTCGTAAAATAACCTTTTTTGTAACCATTATAATAACACTATTTTTGTAATCTATATCAAAATTAATTAATTGCATTGCTGAGAAATTCATCGACCACATCAGTTTTCCAAAAACGTTCGAAAAAATTGTGACTTTCTTGACTTAACACGCCCAATTTTTCGTAAAAAAAGCTTTTTTGTCAACATTATAATAACACTATTTTTGTAATCTATATCAAAATTAATTAATTGCATTGCTGAGAAATTCACCGACCACATCAGTTTTCCAAAAACGTTCGAAAAAATTGTGACTTTCTTGACTTAACACGCCCAATTTTTCGTAAAAAAAGCTTTTTTGTCAACATTATAATAACACTATTTTTGTAATCTATATCAAAATTAATTAATTGCCTTGCTGAGAAATTCACCGACCACATCAGTTTTCCAAAAACGTTCGAAAAAATTGTGACTTTCTTGACTTAACACGCCCAATTTTTCGTAAAAAAAGCTTTTTTGTCAACATTATAATAACACTATTTTTGTAATCTATATCAAAATCAATTAATTGCATTGCTGAGAAATTCACCGACCACATCAGTTTTCCAAAAACGTTCGAAAAAAATTGTAACTTTCTTGACTTAACACGCATAATTTTCCTTTCTTAACACGCATAATTTTCCATAAAAAAACTTTTTCTCTAAATTATAATAATAATACCATTTTTGCAGTCCATCTCAAAATTAATTAATTACATTCCTGAGAAATTCACCGTCCACATCAGCTTTCTAAAAACGTCTGAAAAAAATTGTAACTTTTCTTACATAACGCGCACAATTTTCCTTAAAATAAGTTTTTTTGTCAAAATTATAATAATACTATTATTGCAAAATTGCTCTTGTAACAATAAGTCTGCCGTAGATACAAGTGTTGCATTAAAGACTAAATAAATAGATAAACTACCTGCGCTCGCGGAATCATAAACTTATTGCAAAAACGTCATCTACAAAGCAATTATATCGAAATAACCCACTTTCCCACGGTATTCAATTGCTCAATCACACGAGCTTGAAATTGTTCTTCGTTATATATCGTAGCGTCATTGATTTTTTTAATTACTAATTGTGGCCTACGGTTTCACTCGCGTGAAATTCGGAATAAGAATTTTTTTCTCTCATATGTTCGTTATAAACTATAACCACACCAAATTTCATCAAAATTTGTCCAGTAGATTTTGCGTGATTGACGCACAAAATAACATACAGATACAAAAATAGCAAAACAAAGTTTTTCCGGCTTCTATTATCATTCTATACGCTAAGTCAATCATTGTTATTAAAATATTTTCCATGTATAGAATTCACTCTGTTACAGTTTTATTATATGTATAGATTGCACATCTAAATCAATCACTGTAATTAAAATATTTTCCATGTATAGAATTCATTCTGTTAATTTTTTATATGTATTAGATTACACATCTAAATCAATCACTGTTATTAAAATATTTTCCATGTACAGAATTCACTCTGTTACAATTTTATTATATGTATAGATTACACATCTACATCAACCACTGTTATTAAAATATTTTCCATGTACAGAATTCATTCTGTTACATTTTTATTATATGTATAGATTACACATCGAAATCAATCACTGTTATTAAAATGTTTTCCATGTACAGAATTCACTCTGTTACAATTTTATTATATGTACAGTTTACACATTTAAATCAATCACTGTTATTAAAATATTTTCTATGTACAGATTTCACTCTGTTACAGTTTTATTATAGTATAGATTACACATCTAAATCAATCACTGTTATTAAAATATTTTCCATGTACAGAATTTACTCAGTTACAGTTTCATTATATGTACAGATTACACATCTAAATCAATCACTGTTATTAAAATATTTTCCATATACAGAATTCACTCTGTTACAATTTTATTATATGTATAGATTATACATCTAAATCAATCACTTTTATTAAAATATTTTCCATGCACAGAATTCATTCTGTTACATTTTTATTATATGTATAGATTACACATCTAAATCAATCACTGTTATTAAAATATTTTCCATGTAGAGAATTTACTCTGTTACAGTTTTATTTTTATGTATAGATTACACATCTAAATCAATCACTGTTATTAAAATATTTTCCATGTACAGAATTCACTCTGTTACAATTTTATTATGTGTACAGATTACACATCTAAATCAATCACTGTTATTAAAATATTTTCCATGTGCAGAATTCGCTCTGTTACAGTTTTATTATATCTATAGATTACACATCTAAATCAATCACTGTTATTAAAATATTTTCCATGTAGAGAATTTACTCTGTTACAGTTTTATTTTTATGTATAGATTACACATCTAAATCAATCACTGTTATTAAAATATTTTCCATGTACAGAATTCACTCTGTTACAATTTTATTATATGTACAGATTACACATCTAAATCAATCACTGTTATTAAAATATTTTCCATGTGCAGAATTCGCTCTGTTACAGTTTTATTATATCTATAGATTACACATCTAAATCAATCACTGTTATTAAAATATTTTCCATGTAGAGAATTTACTCTGTTACAGTTTTATTTTTATGTATAGATTACACATCTAAATCAATCACTGTTATTAAAATATTTTCCATGTACAGAATTCACTCTGTTACAATTTTATTATGTGTACAGATTACACATCTAAATCAATCACTGTTATTAAAATATTTTCCATGTGCAGAATTCGCTCTGTTACAGTTTTATTATATCTATAGATTACACATCTAAATCAATCACTGTTATTAAAATATTTTCCATGTAGAGAATTTACTCTGTTACAGTTTTATTTTTATGTATAGATTACACATCTAAATCAATCACTGTTATTAAAATATTTTCCATGTACAGAATTCACTCTGTTACAATTTTATTATATGTACAGATTACACATCTAAATCAATCACTGTTATTAAAATATTTTCCATGTGCAGAATTCGCTCTGTTACAGTTTTATTATATGTACAGATTACACATCTAAATCAATCACTGTTATTAAAATATTTTCCATGTACAGAATTCATTCTGTTACATTTTTATTATATGTATAGATTACACATCGAAATCAATCACTGTTATTAAAATGTTTTCCATGTACAGAATTCACTCTGTTACAATTTTATTATATGTACAGTTTACACATTTAAATCAATCACTGTTATTAAAATATTTTCTATGTACAGATTTCACTCTGTTACAGTTTTATTATAGTATAGATTACACATCGAAATCAATCACTGTTATTAAAATGTTTTCCATGTACAGAATTCACTCTGTTACAATTTTATTATATGTACAGTTTACACATTTAAATCAATCACTGTTATTAAAATATTTTCTATGTACAGATTTCACTCTGTTACAGTTTCATTATATGTACAGATTACACATCTAAATCAATCACTGTTATTAAAATATTTTCCATATACAGAATTCACTCTGTTACAATTTTATTATATGTATAGATTATACATCTAAATCAATCACTTTTATTAAAATATTTTCCATGCACAGAATTCATTCTGTTACATTTTTATTATATCTATAGATTACACATCTAAATCAATCATTGTTATTAAAATATTTTCCATTTACAGAATTTACTCTGTTACAGTTTTATTATATGTATAGATTACACATCTAAATCAATAACTGTTATTAAAATATTTTCCATATACAGAATTTACGCTGTTACAATTTTATTATATGTATAGATTGCATTTTATCATAAATACAATCCCGCTATAAAATGCATAGGTTCACAGCTGTAATGTTTCCGAAATTGCATTTTAATAAATAACATAATAGCATGATGAAATCTGCGTGGGTAATACGATACTTTTTATTCGAATGAATCGAGTGATTCATTTTCAAATCATATTCGAGTGAATGATCCAACTCGAGTTAATTATTCGACCGAATCGGTCGAAGATGGTGACACGAAGAGGTAATGAAATGTGTCAACATGACGTAAGCATTATGACTCGCGAACTGAGGGTAAACAAGTCGTGCGAACACCGAACCGTTCGTATACTATATCTTACCCACTGTTAAAGTATACGTATATTACGCGTTTGAGTTGACTTACTTATAATTTCTAAAGTTGCGTTTATTAATTTTTGCGTTTAATTATATTTAAATATACTTTTAGAGATTAACCAATTAAAATCTAATAAAGATTTCTTTTTATTCTTAATACGTCTTTTCAATTACTACTTTAGTGTCCTATACCAAAGTAGAAAAAACAAAACATATGGAATCAAATCAGCATCTATCTCTACGTCTGTTACAGCTAGGGAAAATATTGACACCATCCAGTTATCGAGTACATTTTTTCGATTCAGATACATTTCAAATGTATCGATACCTTTTAATAAACACTTTTACTCCTATGAGTACTTTACAGCAGGTATCGTATCGATACCTCGTAATCAACACTTTTACTCCTGTGAGTACTTTACATCAGGTATCGTATGATATTTCCCTCTCTCAAAATACTGTCCTCGACATAATACTCCAAATAAAACGATACATTACAAATGTATCGATACCTCTTAATCAACACTTTTACTCCTATGAGTACTTTATAGCAGTTATTGTATCGATATTTCGCTATCTCAAAATACTGTCCTTGACATAATACTCCAAATAAAACGATACATTACAAATGTATCGATACCTCTTAATCAACACTTTTACTCCTATGAGTACTTTATAGCAGTTATTGTATCGATATTTCCCTCTCTCAAAATACTGTCCTCGACATAATACTCCAAATAAAACGATACATTACAAATGTATCGATACCTCTTAATCAACACTTTTACTCCTATGAGTACTTTATAGCAGTTATTGTATCGATATTTCGCTATCTCAAAATACTGTCCTTGACATAATACTCCAAATAAAACGATACATTACAAATGTATCGATACCTCTTAATCAACACTTTTACTCCTATGAGTACTTTATAGCAGTTATTGTATCGATATTTCCCTCTCTCAAAATACTGTCCTTGACATAATACTCCAAATAAAACGATACATTACAAATGTATCGATACCTCGTAATCAACACTTTTACTCCTATGAGTACTTAATAGCAGTTATCGTATCGATATTTCTCTATCTCAAAATACTGTCCTTGACATAATACTCCAAATAAAACGATACATTACAAATGTATCGATACCTCGTAATCAACACTTTTACTCCTATAAGTACTTTACATCAGGTATCGTATGATATTTCCCTCTCTCAAAATACTGTCCTCGACATAATACTCCAAATAAAACGATACATTACAAATGTATCGATACCTCGTAATCAACACTTTTACTCCTATGAGTACTTAATAGCAGTTATCGTATCGATATTTCTCTATCTCAAAATACTGTCCTTGACATAATACTCCAAATAAAACGATACATTACAAATGTATCGATACCTCGTAATCAACACTTTTACTCCTATAAGTACTTTACATCAGGTATCGTATGATATTTCCCTCTCTCAAAATACTGTCCTCGACATAATACTCCAAATAAAACGATACATTACAAATGTATCGATACCTCTTAATCAACACTTTTACTCCTATGAGTACTTTATAGCAGTTATTGTATCGATATTTCGCTATCTCAAAATACTGTCCTTGACATAATACTCCAAATAAAACGATACATTACAAATGTATCGATACCTCTTAATCAACACTTTTACTCCTATGAGTACTTTATAGCAGTTATTGTATCGATATTTCCCTCTCTCAAAATACTGTCCTTGACATAATACTCCAAATAAAACGATACATTACAAATGTATCGATACCTCTTAATCTACACTTTTACTCCTATGAGTACTTAATAGCAGTTATCGTATCGATATTTCTCTATCTCAAAATACTGTCCTTGACATAATACTCCAAATAAAACGATACATTACAAATGTATCGATACCTCGTAATCAACACTTTTACTCCTGTGAGTACTTTATATCAGGTATCGTATGATATTTCCCTCTCTCCAAATACTGTCCTTGACATAATACTCCAAATAAAACGATACATTACAAATGTATCGATACCTCTTAATCAACACTTTTACTCCTATGAGTACTTAATCGCAGTTATCGTATCGATATTTCTCTATCTCAAAATACTGTCCTTGACATAATACTCCAAATAAAACGATACATTACAAATGTATCGATACATCGTAATCAACACTATTACTCTTATGAGTACTTTATAGCAGTTATCGTATCGACATTTCTCTCTCTCAAAATACTGTCCTTGACATAATTCTCCAAATAAAAAGATACATTACAAATGCATCGATACCTCTTAATCAACGCTTTTACTCCATGAGTACTTTACAGCAGGTATCGATCGTATCGATATTTCCCTCTCTCAAAATACTGTCCTTGACATAATACTCCAAATAAAACGATACATTACAAATGTATCGATACCTCTTAATCTACACTTTTACTCCTATGAGTACTTAATAGCAGTTATCGTATCGATATTTCTCTATCTCAAAATACTGTCCTTGAAATAATACTCCAAATAAAACGATACATTACAAATGTATCGATACCTCGTAATCAACACTTTTACTCCTGTGAGTACTTTATATCAGGTATCGTATGATATTTCCCTCTCTCCAAATACTGTCCTTGACATAATACTCCAAATAAAACGATACATTACAAATGTATCGATACCTCTTAATCAACACTTTTACTCCTATGAGTACTTAATCGCAGTTATCGTATCGATATTTCTCTATCTCAAAATACTGTCCTTGACATAATACTCCAAATAAAACGATACATTACAAATGTATCGATACATCGTAATCAACACTATTACTCTTATGAGTACTTTATAGCAGTTATCGTATCGACATTTCTCTCTCTCAAAATACTGTCCTTGACATAATTCTCCAAATAAAAAGATACATTACAAATGCATCGATACCTCTTAATCAACGCTTTTACTCCATGAGTACTTTACAGCAGGTATCGATCGTATCGATATTTCCCTCTCTCAAAATACTGTCCTTGACATAATACTCCAAATAAAACGATACATTACAAATGTATCGATACCTCTTAATCTACACTTTTACTCCTATGAGTACTTAATAGCAGTTATCGTATCGATATTTCTCTATCTCAAAATACTGTCCTTGACATAATACTCCAAATAAAACGATACATTACAAATGTATCGATACCTCGTAATCAACACTTTTACTCCTGTGAGTACTTTATATCAGGTATCGTATGATATTTCCCTCTCTCCAAATACTGTCCTTGACATAATACTCCAAATAAAACGATACATTACAAATGTATCGATACCTCTTAATCAACACTTTTACTCCTATGAGTACTTAATCGCAGTTATCGTATCGATATTTCTCTATCTCAAAATACTGTCCTTGACATAATACTCCAAATAAAACGATACATTACAAATGTATCGATACATCGTAATCAACACTATTACTCTTATGAGTACTTTATAGCAGTTATCGTATCGACATTTCTCTCTCTCAAAATACTGTCCTTGACATAATTCTCCAAATAAAAAGATACATTACAAATGCATCGATACCTCTTAATCAACGCTTTTACTCCATGAGTACTTTACAGCAGGTATCGATCGTATCGACATTTCTCTCTCTTAAAATACTGTCCTTAACATAATACTCCAAATACCCAATACTTGTTATATTGGCGACACACTTAATTATGTTTGTAATTCGATAAAAGACCCCAGTCGTATGTCCCGTCCCAAACAAGACAACCAACTTAGCGTTAAAACATGTTTCAAAGCCTAAGGCCGAACGAAACGAATTGAATAACTAATATTTTTTGTTGATACTACCTTCATTGTATTAAAAACGTCGATTAATTAAATTCTTGTTTTAATCCGTATATATGTGTTAAAATTTTTGACAATATACACGGATTTGGAATATGAAGTCACTTGCAAAAAAAAACAAATAACATAACACTCCGGAAGAGTATCGATAAATGTTTATCGATATTTTTTCGATACCGCACTTTTTTCGATACTATTCATGAGTACAATGTCGATACTTTTGATTGAATACCGTGTCCCTAATCTCGGAGACTTTGATTTCTCTGTAACATTTAGTGGAGTGATCCCGATTTTCCATTTGGTTGATTGATGGTTTAAATAAACTTTTAAAGGAGCTTATGCTATTAATTTTTTCTAATTAAGAGTGTAATTTTTATTCTCGTATATTCTTCTATTTATTTAATACAATGAACTTACATAAATTATTGCTTTATTAGAAATAATTGATTGTTTTTAATATTTACAAAACGGTGTCGACATTAATAGATAAAAACACTCGTCACGTCCTGAGTACACCCCTAACACTCCATACTAGCGAACCGATTTAATTGCCTACACTAGTACATACATACTCGCCTATCCGTATCCGTTTGTGTATGTGTGTGTCTGTGTGTAAATTAATGCAGGGCTGTCAGCAGCGTACGGATAAAGAATGTTTACTATTAATACATTATCCGTCTTGATGGTTGCGGACAATCGTGCCGATCTAGCGAGTTGACGCTATCTATACGTCAACAACATAGCCAATAGCGTCTTTCTATTCTCTTTCTAACCAATAGCGTCGAACAAATGACTGTGTTGATCGATAGCGCGCTGGCGCGGTAACTTTGTACTGGGGCGCACGTCCTTATTATTACCGAATTGTAAAAATGAAATTGTGTATATAAATATTTTATACTATACATTTAATTCAGTAAAAGTGATTTGATAATAATAATATGAAGACAGAATATGAAAAAAAAGTACTTAGTTTGAATCCTAAAAACGAAATAACATTTCAAATAACATGTTGTACTTTTGATTCTTAATAAACCATATAACAAGTCTGTGCCAGACATTATAAGGATAGGTTTTCCAAAAACATCGCGTTCAAACAAAACAATAACTTTTAAGAACAGTTTGTATTTTAAAACTACTCAGTGAGATGTTTGCAGACATAAAATTATAGGTACAAACCAAATAAGTTGGTGAGACAAAACAAACTTATTTACAACAAACAAAAAAGGGAAACAAAACAATCTCCTATCCTTAGTGATTTTATTGCTTTTGAACCACTCGTACACAGCGCAATAACGGACCATTATATTGAATTATTATAAATAGTTACCAATCAAGACTGAATTACCAAGTTAATCTCAACCAAACATCGCAAAATCAAACAAATAACACACGCACGCAACAAGTGGCAACCTGGGATCGTGTACTCTTGATCGTACCCCTTATCTACGGATGACGTTAGATTGGCGGGGGGGGGGAGGAGAGTGTCGCTTCTTTACGCAGTAATAGTTAATGTTCTTTGCCCGTGGAGTGTCAGGTAGCCGAATATCTTTTTATACACGTAATGTGAGTAATAACGCACAGTAGATATAGTATTTCGACATATTTTATACGTCCGGGGCCTATCTATATTAATACAATTAATGGGGTCAAGCACATCAACGATACATCCGTCACACATAATTAAAAATGATTTTGCAAAGTGTTGATTTTAATATACAACATTTTAAATAAATATCCTTCTGTAATTTATATTCGTGCTATTAAAAATACAGATAAGTTCCACATGGATACATATTCAATATTTTAACATCAGTCAGTTCTAAAAATATAAGAAAATCTTTTTTGAAGCCTCTTATAATAAACTCATACAGACTGATTAATTTTTAGTCAATAAATACTAAAAAGAAAATCAAATCCGGAGAGTTTCTTCCTACTCGAAAGCTCGACATGGATTTTTATAAAAAAATGTCAAACAATTAATTAAAATTCTTTACGACGGTTCCCTGGAATTTGAATTATGTACTCTTACTGTAATAAATTCCTACTGACCGACTAATTTTTAATCAATTAACATTAAAAAGAAAATCAAATCCGAAGAGTTTCTTCCTACTCGAAAGCTCGACATGGATTTTTATAAAAAAATGTCAAACAATTAATTAAAATTCTTTACGACGGTTTCCTGGAATTTGAATTATGTACTCTTACTGTAATAAATTCCTACTGACCGACTAATTTTTAATCAATGAACACTAAAAAGAAAATTAAGCCCAGAAAGTTTCTTTCTACTCGAAAATCGAAACGGATTTTTATAAATAATTATTAAGAGATTCCCATTGAAATTCTTTACGACAGTCCCCTGGAATTTCAATCATGTATTCGTGCTATAATAAATTCCTACCGACCGACTAATTTTTAATCAATGAACATTAAAAAGAAAATCAAGTCCGGAGAGTTTCTTCCTACTCGAAAACTCGACACGGATTTTTATAAACAAATGTTAAGCAATTCTATTTGAAATTCTTTACTACGGTCCCCTGGAATTTCAATTACGTACTTGTACTGTAATAAATTCCTACCGACTGACTAATTTTTAGTCTAACACTAAAAAGAAAATCTAGTTCGAAGAGACTTTCTTTCAACTCGAACGCTAGACACGGATTTTTATAAATAATTTTAAGCGATTCTATTTGAAATTCTTTACGACTGTCCCCTAGATTTGAATTATTTATTCGTGCTAAAATAAATTCCTACCGACTGACTCAATTTTTAGTAAATGAACGCTAAAAAGAAAATGAAGTCCGAAGAGTTTCTTTTAATTCGAACGTTTGACACGGATTTTTATAAAAAAAAATGTTAACGATTCTTTTTGAAATTCTTTATGACTGTCCCCTAAAATTTGAATTATCTACTCGTCCAATTCAGGGCTCACAGTACTTAACCCATCGCGTCCAACGTGTAAAATTAACTGCTTCGCTAATTTTTAATCGATTAATTATCAGTTAGTTTAACAATAATAATTATTTACTATTTTATTTTCGCATAATAATTTAATTTTCCTAAAGCTCTCATTTTTAATGGCATACAGTGCAAAAATTGTTATTAACAATTTTTCCAAAGTCACGGACGTAACACATTGCGCAATGCAATCTTTACACGCTTTTTCTCAAGAAAGCAATTAAATGTCTTCCCATATCGTACACGTGTTTGATTTTATTTTCGAATCACGTAAAATGTTGGCCACAGCTTTCGTGACGAAAAAAAACTGCATATACATTTCGGTCTCTACTGACGTATCTGTCTATCGAGCTTTCGCGGACGATTTGAAAGCACCGAAGCTTTTCCACACATGTAAGACGCCTAGAACTTTCACGTAAACTCTGACGTCTGGCCTGTGCGGGATCATTCAACCGACGGAATAGACGAGTGACGTAGCGTGCTAATAAAATCGAAAATAGCGCGCCAGAGGGCGCTCGGAGCTCAAAATAAAGATGACGTAAAGGCGGATGCATTTCTTTAATAACCATATCGCGGTTCTAGTTTAGTTAAAAATTATTTCATTAAATCCAAAGTTCAGAAGGTTAAAGTCGATTTGCCTACTTATTAAGCCCTTGGCTGAAAAAAATCTTTTGTTTTCGTTTTTTACTCTAACAAATAGTACTGTCGAAAAATCAACCTATTTGAAATATTCTATGAACTCTAAACACTAAATAAGCTCGTTTCCCAACATTTCCCCAGAGAACAAAGAAAACAAATATATTTATAATATATCCAATTAAGTGAATACAAATGTTATAAAAAATACAATATTACCTTAAATAAATCAAACAATATTTTATTTGAAGAAGACATTAAATCGATACGGAGAACATACATATGTAATTAATATATCAATTATACAAAACCGCAATTATAAATTATATGTTATTTATGTAAGGCGCTCTAGTTAACCAATTTAGACAAAGAATAAATAAAATAAAAAGTAAAATCATATATTTTTGTCCGCTGCGTATGCATTTCACGGGACCTGTTCTTCACATCTGATCTTAATTGGGGGCGTGAACTTACAAAGTTATCGAGAGACAACAACTCTTTATTGTACAGTTCACACAACCGCCGCAGCGGTGCTGTAAAGGTGCTCCCTCACCGGGAGCATTCGCCTATAATGTAACGTTACAGATTCGAGCATTACATCAGTGAGGGTGGCGAAACGAGCATTACAGTGCGTAACCTAAAATGACAAAATCTGTAAAACATTTTGATACAACTTGTAACATAAATACGCACCACTTGTATCCGTGTCGCTGACGCGGTAATAAATCGATTATATGCTCAAAATCGAATCTGAAATGTTACATTACAGGCGAATGCTCGTCAGTCAGGGAGGCAGCATTGTAACATAAAGCTTAAGATCGAATCTGAAATGTTACAGTACAGGCGAATGCTCCCGGTGAGGAAGCGCCTTAACATGGGCGTTTGTTCGTGCATTATTAACATGAAATAGGAGACCGTTACGAGTTAGTATAGGATCTTAAACTGTTTAGTAATTATTGAAAACACTCGTAATGACGGACCGACAGATATAAAAATTATTTTAAATGTATATAGGATAAAGAAAAACAGACAGAAGTAAACACCTATTTACTGAAGTAAAAGCTTTTCATTTTGACATATGAAACGCTGAGCGGTATTTCTACAGCGTTTCATTGACATGTGACGCTATTCTAATTCTATTGGTGATTTATCCAATAGATAATATTTTTTTTATTATTTTCTAGGATAAAAAACCTATTAAGTACTATAGATCCTTAGTATGCGAAGAGAGAAAGATTTAATTGCCACATTTTGGAATGATGTATAGTGGGATATTTTGGGACTTTCAGCAGTAAAACTGGCAAACACAAAAATATATAATTATTATGTATACAGGGCGATACAAATGGATGTAATGAAGTGGGTTTGTGCTTAAAGACCATATGAAATAACATACAGTTCAAATTCTTTATAACGAAACTGAAGGCAGAGTATTTTCTTTCGTTATAGAGAGTTTTCGCTTTATGGAGTGTATAAATAAAATGTTTACTTTTTTTTTAAATTTCAAATTGTTTATTCGATTTTATTTACAAAAATATTCAATCAGTTCCCTTATTCTTGTAGCTTACATTTCTTTCTTATGCTTAAATATAATTATTTAAAACAATCCGTCAGCTTCAACTGAATTTGTTTTACTATTCCAATAGCTATTTTATATCTTCGTATGTACGAAAGTGGTAACGTGATGAGGGTCAACTTTACCCAGTAAACACGTGTGCTTAACGAAAACAGCAGTAGTGGCTGTACACAATAACAGCAATAAAACTGTGTATTCATTTGTATAATTGTCGGCATTCGTGTAAAGATAATTTCGGAGCCTATTGGTAATAAATATGTACTTAGTGATAATAAACAATAAGCAACTTTTGCCACCTAAACAACGTCTTCTCGTTCGTAATAGAGAATGGCAGGTTCATTACAAAGAGTGAATCAATGTATGGATTGGAAGGCAAACCAACCAATATCAAGCAGTGTTTACGTTATAGAGAGTTTTCTATTATAAAGTGTATAGAATGTATTATTGAGTTTCGACCAATATTATATAAGGTTGCCAGATTAGACATACAAACATACGTACTTAGTGATAATAAATAATAAACAACTTTTGCCGCCTAAACAACGTCTTCTCGTTTGTAATAGATAATGGCAGGTTCGTTATAAAGAGTGAATCAATGTATGGATTGGAAGGCAAACCAACCAATATCAAGCAGTGTTTACGTTATAGAGAGTTTTCCATTATAAAGAGTGTGATTATAAAGTGTATAGACTGTATTATTGAGTTTCGACCAATATTATATAGGGTTGCCAGATTAGACATACAAATATATATATTTCGTGATAATAAACAATAAACAACTTTTGCCGCCTAAACAACGTCTTCTCGTTTGTAGTAGAGAATGGCAGGTTCGTTACAAAGAGTGAATCAATGTATGGAGTGGAAGACAAACCAACCAAGATCATGCAGTGTTTACGTTATAGAGAGTTTTCTATTATAAAGAGTATCATTATAAAGTATTTAGACTGTATTATTGAGTTTCGACCAATATTATATAGAGTTGCCAGATTAGACATACAAATATATGTACTTAGTGATAATAAACAATAAACAACTTTTGCCGCCTAAACAATGTCTTCTCGTTCGTAATAGAGAATGGCAGGTTCGTTACAAAGAGTGAATCAATGTATGGATTTGAAGGCAAACCAATCAAGACCAAGCAGTGTTTACGCTATAGAGAGTTTTCCATTATAAAAAGTGTCATTATAAACAATTTATATTGTATTATCGAATTTCGACCAATCTCAGATAGGGTTGCCAGATTAGATATACAAATAAAAAGCAACATAATTAAAAGTCATTCAAGTTTCTTCGCCTACACATAAGACAAAGAAATAATAAACACTAAATATCTACTATCGTCCTAGAGGGGTTACAGAAAGAAATAGCAAGTCATGGAGGAGGTCTTCAGCCGACAGTGGATGCTGCTATAAATTCAACGTAAATATTATTTTAAATATTGCAAAATTATGCAATTATTGAAATTAATTACTTTATTTTACAATTAATTAAGTCAAATAATGTATTTTTGTTTCTTTTTGAGATATAAAAGCTTAAATAAACAATAAATAAATATAATAGTGCAGATTTGTAGACGACAACGAGCTACAAAAATGGAGCGTGGGACGGCCAATAAAAGCGTGGGTATAACCGGTCGGAAAATGCTATAAAAACATTATACGAAACGTAAAATTACATCAAGGAAAACCGATCAAATAAACGCTGAATCTCTGGGGAAATGAGGTTTTTTGTTTACATATTTATGTTCATTTAATTTTTTTAGGTTCCATGCCGAAAGTAAAGCGAAATACTTTAGGAATCATGTAGATCACCACAACTCCGAGGCGTAACGACGAGAAGAGCTAGGTTTTGCTAGAGTTACTCAGTAAGGAACCTAATAAAAAAGTGAAGTAGGAAAACCTTAATCAGCCCTATTTTAGGGGTAAAATAAAGCAGCAATTTTTTATTGTTCCGTAGACAAATGCCAAAAATACAACCCTTATAATTTCAACCTCTCCGTCCGTCTGTTCGTCCGTATATCACAGCCATTTTACTCGGAGACTACTGGCACTATATAAATGAAATTTGTATGGTATACGTCTTGTATGAACCGCTATACAATAAAATAATGAAAACATGAAAAAAGTTCAGTTCACATAGGACACACGCCTACGGTATCGTTAAATAGATCTTAAAAATGATATAGAGGTTCCAAAACAACTTTTTTATTCAAGTCAAAAGTTGACGAGATATGCGCTTCTAAAGACCTTAAAAAGTTGTATAGAGGTTCCAAAACACCTTTTTTATTTAAGTCAAAAGTTGACAAGATATGCGCTTCTAAAACCCTTAAAAAGTTATATAGAGGTTCGAAAACAACTTTTTTATTAAATCAATAATTGACGAGATATAAGCTTCTAAACCCTTTTAAAGAGTGCCCCCCCCCCCTCTTCCCTTTAACTTTTCAACTAACGTTTGTAAAATTCTGAAAAAAATTAAGGTAGTAGAACTTAAAAATAACTTTCAACGAAAATTGGTTTGAATAAGACATTTTGTGCAGTATTTGAGATATGGTATATTTATGGTACCAATTGCAGCAAATACTTTGTGTATCGGTGTTTGAAAAATACGAACATTTAATATTGTTTGTTGCTGCCGATTTTTTTCAACCTCATAGTGTAGAAACCTGACAAATGGGCAATCTAAAAATATAATATACAGTCATATATCAAAAACATTTTTTAATAAAATTCTCAAAAAAATCACTATAAATCGTCCCACACCTATATTTTTTAAAACTATGGCAAATAATCTGATACATTGAACTATAAATATCATCAACTCGCAATTCTAATCAAATTCCATACTCGCTCGTATTTAAGCTCTTCTTTATTTGTTTTAGAGCCACTGACTTCCTTCTATTACTACACTGACGACCTTCTATTACTACACTGACGACCTTCTATTACTACACTGACTTCCTTCTATTACTACACTGACGACCTTCTATTACTACACTGACGATCTTCTATTACTACACTGACGACCTTCTATTACTACACTGACGACCTTCTATTACTACACTGACGACCTTCTATTATTACACTGACTTCCTTCTATTACTCCACTGACGACCTTCTATTACTACACTGACTTCCTTCTATTACTACACTGACGACCTTCTATTACTACACTGACTTCCTTCTATTACTACACTGACGACCTTCTATTACTACACTGACGACCTTCTATTACTACACTGACGACCTTCTATTACTACACTGACGACCTTCTATTACTACACTGACGACCTTCTATTACTACACTGACGACCTTCTATTACTACACTGACGACCTTCTATTACTACACTGACGACCTTCTATTACTGATAACTATTATAGTGAACTTTAAATACAAAGCTGATTTCAATCATTATTGTTTGTTTACCAATATCACTTGATTTATAATTTAATTTAATATTTTATAAAATTTCTGAATATTTAATGTATTATACAAATATAAGACAGGATATATGTACGCAGAATATTATTTTAATGTGGGAATGTTAGGATACAAGTTAACCTAATTCTTGAAAAACTCGCTTTTTGTATCTCACTATGACTTGCATCTGTTTTTCCCCATAGTAATACATAAATAAAAATAAATAAACTTGTATTCAGAAGAAAAGGATTGTCAACACCCGATCTGTCTTTTTCCTTTGTTTACAAACATTCTCTTTTAAAATGAAATATGGATTAAAAGATAGACTATATATGGACTACGCTATCATTTACAAGAGTAGGAAAATTACGCACTTGCACGAAAAGCTGAATACGCTGCCAAAATTACAGGAAAATTTCGTGAAAATATACATACCGTCAATAGGTAATTCACAACAGGCGTTTTAATGGTAAATAAAAGTATTAATGTTGTACATCATATTCACGGATGTTTATTGCGAACCTATGAATCTTACATAAACAATATTGAGCACGCACCTCAGTACACGTGACAGAAGTGAAACTTCTTTGGCGATCTAAACCGCGATTTGTAAGTATCTGATAAGGGGTAAAACGGCATAGAGACAGAGAAAATATACTAAGTATAAGTCCATAGATTGTACTATATTCGTATAAGATTTGAATACTATAATTTCAAGAAAATTAATAAAATGTCATCACGAATCAACGCAAAAATGTAATAAAATCTTCATATAAATTTATATATACAATTACGAGGCTAAATGCTGAAGGATATTCGGATGTATTACTCCTGTTGTAAATTATATTTGCGGTACAATATGTGCGGGTCATTGCGGATTTATAAATAAATAAAATTTATATTTTGTTAGTCTTGTATTTTGACAGTTTACTTTAGCACACAACGTACAAAACAGCTGCAATAGTGAGCGCCACATTTGTTTGCGCGAATGCGTACACTTCTTGCCTTATTCTATAGTGTGCATCTATCACTCTCGGTTGTTAGCTAAATACCGATTTCCCGTCCTTCTTGCGATAGATTCGTTATACTCAAACGTTACAACTGAACGTTGCATAAAAAACGTTACACGAAATTCGACTTTGACATTTTACTCTCATCGCGCCCAAAAGAAGTTTCACTTCAAGCAAATATATTTAACTACAAAAGTTCCTTTGACACTATATACTTTATATATCATTTGTAGGTCAGTATTTATGAAGGTAATCATAACGTGTGAAGACCACTACACACTTTATATTTTTTCAATGTAATTTTCACAGATTTTTTCATACCGTTTTTCCTAATACCGTCACAGGTAACGTTAAGTTTATTCGAAGCATCCGCATGGAAAGTAATTTCAATACGATAGGTCGTAAACGGCAGACTCTACGACGCACTGGCGAACGTGACCGAGTTCTCCCACACGACGATAAGATCCCGGCATAAAGCACCTAGATAAAATTAAATCCAAATCGGGAAAACACACATTTCCCCACAAACCGATTTCCATTAAATACATTTCCCTGAGACGCAATTTGATTGACTATGCTTTTTCCGAACAATTTTTTTCACCCGTACCTTTGCCCCACTTAAAACTTTTCCAACCCGTAAACAGTTTCCCAGTTCGCGGGTGTCAGGGCGTAACTGTCAAAGAAACTTCCTCGCTTCGTGCTCAGTTCGGACTTATGACCTTTATAATACAAAAAATCGATAGCCGTCCCATTAGTCATACAAATAAAATAATCTTTATGGGAATGAGTGAAATGCATGAGGCGTATTATGATAGAGAAACACGGCGTTCCATTCTATCTGCATTCCCACACCCGATAGATAGCCATCATTTCAAACTTGTCAGTCAAAATGTGATGAGAATAAACTGGTGTCAAAGATATAAATAATACCATGCCCATAAATAAAGAGCGCAAACAACTCCACAATAGATTGTGTGCAAGCACACATATTAACCTCAGTCGCTTACAGCAGCCGCTGCAAGCGGTCGTGTGTGAGCAGGAAATTTTTATAAAGGAAACATTGTCCGTAGGAGCCAATATGACTTCCTGCTTATTCTGGAGGTGCAAAAACACCAATCATAACAAAAACAAAATCAAATGCGCTACATTACACGCGCAAGTACCATATATCAAATAAATTATAATTATTTCAAAATAATTTCCTGTTTTTTATGTTTACAAAATGGCGTCGACACTAGAGATAGAAACATTATGACACGTCCCGGGTGTGACAGAGATGAAGGGACGGATAACATGTCCAGGTGCGATAGAGATGGAAGAGTGAATATCTTTATATACGTACAATTCCTCAGTGAGAGTAATGAGACACGCTCGCTGCTTACGTTTGTTGCTTAAATCAGTTACTGGGGTTAAAGATCGAATGTCACACTAAAGGATAGGGGTGGCGAGGTTTAGATTTCTACCCTATTTATTAAAAAACAATTTTTTTTACAAAAATTAAAAATAACTATCCATTAGCCAGGCCTATCTATACGATAAGTCCCTAGAGTGCATAATACGCCTAATAAAAAAAACTGCTAAATACGTGTCGGAACACGCAGAGAGTTCAGTCCCTTAGCTGTCTTAAATCTCTTGAATTGTGGACGATAATTAAAGGAAATAATTTAATTTCAAAAATCTAATCAGATGCTAGCAGTCACCGGATGCTATCTACAATTTTTTTCAGATTTTCAAAGTCACGGTTTAAAAAATTAGACGAAGTATGATGACACTATATGCACATTGCTTTGATGTTTATCATATCGCAAACTAGGCTAGAAAATGAACAATGGTAAACAAGTTGGATCATAGACGTAAGGTATATTAAAAACATTTTACTCGACTACGATAGAGTAACAGAAAGGTAATACAAATCGTTCCACATTGGATCATAGACGTAAGGTATATTAAAAACGTTTTACTCGACTACGATAGAATAACGGAAAGGTAATGCAAATCGCTCCCACGGTGGATCATAGACGTGAGGTATATTAAAAACGTTTTACTCGACTACGATAGAGTAACGGAAAGGTAATGCAAATCGCTCCCACGGTGGATCATAGACGTGAGGTATATTAAAAACGTTTTACTCGACTACGATAGAGTAACGGAAAGGTAATGCAAATCGCTCCCACGTTGTATCATAGACGTGAGGTATATTAAAAACGTTTTACTCGACTACGATAGAATAACGGAAAGGTAATGCAAATCGCTCCCACGGTGGATCATAGACGTGAGGTATATTAAAAACATTTTACTCGACTACGATAGAATAACGGAAAGGTAATGCAAATCGCTCCCACGGTGGATCATAGACGTAAGATATATTAAAAACATTTCACTCGACTATGGTAGAGTAACAGAAAGGTTTTTTTGTCATCCATCTCTGTTGTACTAGTGTGTTACATATTTATTTTTGGTTGTTAGATCGTAACTTTCCAACGATTTTGATATACATGACGTCTATCGATTTGTCTTGATCATACGGTGTGCGAAGATATATGACGTCACGCTGAAATCACCATGGCGGACGTACGAGCGAAATTTAAGACAACTCAAAATTGAAATTCGACATAAATAAATCACGTCTGGTATCAAATAAAAGGCCACAGGGTGTACATTTTGAAAAAAAAAGCCTGTCAACCACGAGCAGGACTCGTGATGCAGTACAAATGTATGCAGGCGTAAACATTATAGTAGAATATATATAGTAGAAATACGTTTGTAATTTCAGCGTATCTTCAAGATAAAGAGAACACTTTTTTCCAAGGTATAAAGAAATTAGTCGACAGACCTGAGTATCTTAGGGTTAAGTGAGAATATATTGAGAAGAACAAGTAGCACCATGCGTTTTTTTTACCATCCTTCCACCCCATTCCGCGAACTTTTCGACCTTCCCTCGTATTTACAAAAACAATAATTTTTCACAGCGTAACTATATCTTTCACATGCGTTAAAACATGCACATTCCAAAAATGATAAGACCTACGATAACTTTTCCGTAGATTTCCGGAAAACCTTTATTTTCTATAATTTTAAGTTGAATAATTATGGAAATAAGGGTGACGAACCTATTTTTTGCGTTATTTTTTGTATAACTCTGAAGATGTGCTACATATAATTATAAAAAAAACTTTTGCATAATTTTCTGTATATCTCTGAAGATGAATCATCTAAAATTATAATAAATGGTTTGAGTTCTTTATAATTAACCCTCTCATACCCCCATACAATACATAAAGATAAAAAAAATCGAATACTTGATTTATCCCCTCAAAAATTTCCATACAAATATTTTTGCGTCTTAGCTACTGAGATAAATGCGTGTTAATATATATTACTAGTTACATCAAGCAGTTTATGAGGAAAACAGCTTTTACATCAAGAAACAGGAAAACAAATTTTACAGAAGTTTTTACATCAACCAGTTTATGAGAAAAACAGCTGTGACAAACGGCCAGATAAACACACATGCGAGTGATCTCATGAGAGTTCAGTTTTTCCTTTCGAGGCGCGAAGCCCTGAAAATAAGCCAAAAATTCTAAAATACGTAAAAGAAACGCCCCAAAAAAACACAACTAAACTAAATAAAACCATATGCAGACAATAAATTTAAAAACATCTATTTGTAGTACGTATTATAATTACTATTTGGTACAACAAAAAGAATTAAGTGTGAACCAAATTTCAAAGATGTCTACAGCTATACAATTCAGTTAATAAATGTTAAAATTCTAACATGCTGATGACAGCTAAACGTTAGTGTTAACTGACGTTTAGCTGTCAAATTACAATTAAAACGAGTGTGCTTTAGACCACACGACTGAAGTAAAACTTCAAATTCACAAAATATCAACTTTAAAATGAATTTACAATTTTATTCACATTAAACATAGAATATTTAATGTATTGAACAAAATAATAATTTATAGAATTGTTCAAGAACGAAATGAAATTACGAAATAATAAAAAAATCACCGTTCGCGTAACGCTAGTAAACTCGCATATATGTATATATTATATTTCATGCAATGGCTATGAGAGGAAGAGAGAAAGAAAATGTGCGCGCGCACTGCTCTCTCTTGCTCCTACAGTGTGATACAGACGATAGGCTTGTACTGTGTCTTAGATATACGAAACGTAACTGGCTATGAGAGAAAGAAAATGTGTGCTCGCACCTCTCTCTCTTGTCCCTACAGTAATATACGAAACGTAACTCTCTCTCTTTCTGTCTTCACTAACTTATATCTCCCTCTCAACTTCCGTTCGCCTCACCCGATCACACTTTTCGTAACGCTCTCGTCACGCATTCACCAGCTTACTCAAGTCAAGCGTGCGTAAAGAAGTTTTACTTCAATAATACAGAACAAAAATAAATGCTTGCTCTTATATATTTTTAGAATGCGGATGGATTTACCCGTAACGGCTTTTAGTTTTCTAAGCTGTTCATTTTATTTTTGTAGTGAAAACTTCTTAAGGCGCATCTGAGCAATTTTCTTGAGCAGTGAACGAAACTGAGCCGTCACGTTCGGGTCGGTGACGCTGAATCGGGTAAACTCGGTTCCCTTCGACATCGGCCAAGCGAGTTCCAAATTCAAATATGCTGAAATAAAATCGATTGAATATGCACTGCAATGTTCGGGTAAACTCGACTCGCTTCGACATCGGTCAAGCGAGTTCCAAATTCAAATATAATAAAATATGATCGAATAAATGTGCACTGCAATGTTCGGGTAAACTCGACTCGCTTCGACATCGGTCAAGCGAGTTCCAAATTCAAATATAATAAAATATGATCGAATAAATGTGCACTGCATTGTTCGGGTAAAGTCGGCTCCCTTCGACATCGGCCAAGCGAGTTCCAAATTCAATTATGATGAAATATGATCGAATAAATGTGCACTGCATTGTTCGGGTAAACTCGGCTCCCTTCGACATCGGCCAAGCTAGTTCAAATTCAAATATGATGAAATATGATCAAATGATTGTGCACTGCATTGTTCGGGTAAACTCGGCTACCTTCAGCATGGGCTGAGCGAGTTCAGTCGCTAACACGGAATGCATCCTTTCAAAAATTACATTCTATTTTTGAATAATATTTTATTTGAGTACAATATAAAACGCGTATGTCATTTATTTTTTTTATTTTCGTATTGAAAATTTCCAATGAACACGGTTTTATAGGTTGCCAAGTTTTCACTGCTACATGGTGGTCTTAAGCGCACAATTTTTTTAATATTATGCTACATATTAATTGAGAACTCCATATGAAGCGTATATTTGCAAAATGTCGGCGCATAAGTCTAATACTGCTAAATTGTGACAAACGGACACATAGACATGAAGAAATTAAAATTTTTCGCGATCGTCTAAAAAATGGATAAAATGTAAGAATTACTTCTACAAGAAGCATTGTGTAATACAAGACTTTCGAGTAACAGGTTAAAAAAACATTAATAACTTCATCATTCTCAAAGAATATTTAACTAACTTGTCACAATTTTACAGAAAAACGAGAGAAGCAAACCATATTTTCACCTTCTTTTATTAAAAGCTTAAATCGCTTCATTGTTTCAAACTCTGTAATTGACAATTCTGTGTGCTACAAATTCTGTAATTGGCCATTCTGTCTGCTACACACTCTGTAATTGACAATTCTATCTGCTACAAATTCTGTAATTGGCCATTCTGTCTGCTACAAATTCTGTAATTGACAATTCTGCCTGCTACAAATTCTGTAATTGACAATTCTGTCTGCTACAAACTTTGTAATTGACAATTCTGTCTGCTACAAATTCTGTAATTGACAATTCTATCTGCTACAAATTCTGTAATTGACTATTCTATCTGCTACAAATTCTGTAATTGACAATTCTGTCTGCTACAAATTCTGTAATTGACAATTCTGTCTGCTACAAATTCTGTAATTGACAATTCTGTCTGCTACAAATTCTGTAATTGACAATTCTGTCTGCTACAAATTCCGTAATTGACAATTCTGTCTGCTACAAATTCTGTAATTAACAATTTTGTCCGCTACAAATACTGTAATTGACAATTCTGTCCGCTCCAAATACTGTAATTGACAATTATGTCTGCTAAAAATTCTGTAATTGGCAAATCTATCTGCATCAAATTCTGCAATTGACAATTTACCCACTTCCCGATGAGTTATGGGTTTCAAACTGTTTCTGGTGACAACATATGATGATGATGAAGTCAGGAACTGATCATAGCTACGGAAGGTCAGTAAAGGGTCCCTTTAACAATGAATAAGCTTATCGAGTTCGTCTTTATCACTTGTCTTGATGAATTTTTAGTACATTTAAAACAAAAGTTACTACAAACCATTTTTATTCCTTCATAACTTTGATATTATTAAAAACGCGTACGAACAATATAATCTTATAAGGATAACGACTCAATTAAGTACGAGTTGAACTCTTACAACGAAGGTTCCGTAACATTTAAAGGTTATGTTTCGTTTATTACGTTTCATTACGTTTCCATCAGAATATTAATATTTTTTTACAATTAAAATATATTTTGCTCAGTTCATTTTTTAAAGGTGTAAAAACATAGTCGACATAATCGATAAACAGAAAAAGGCAGTCAATAAAGAAAGTAGAATGTTTAAAAATGCTGTAAAGAACAAAGTACACAATATACACAGTAGTTCTTCCCAAAGTATATAATATACTGTAAACTTTCAACATGATTTACTAGAAGAGTAAATGACGCAATTAAGCTAAAACTTGGTCGCTAATAGTATCTCATTAGCGACCAAGTTTCAGCTTAAACGTGTCATTAACCTCTGAGCTACCGTCGATCAAGCAACTCACTCTGGAGGAAATCATCGACCGCGGAGAAAATGTAATTTCGAGCCGTCATCAAGTTCCTGACAAAGCAAGGAAAAATATCACAAGTCACATCGAATGAGACGTCATCGGTTTACGGGGATTCTTGCCCTGGTAAAACCATGGTTTATAAGCGATATAATGCCTTCAAACGAGACAGAGCGTCCGATTGAGGCCACCTCTTCAGACATTGTTGGAAAAGTTGAAAAACTTGTATTAAAAGATGCCCAATTAAAGAAGAAGCAGTTGGGAGAAATGGCTGGAGTATCTTTCACAGCCATTTTGCCATCTTGGCAAGTCAAGTCAGTACAAGATGGGTGCCGAGAATGTTCTCGTCACCGCAAAAGCAACAACGTGTCGAGTGTTCACTCGACTTTTTCTGTGTTGCGTTTTGGGGAAAAGGGCACACCCACTGAATAAGTCCCAGATAAAGCCAAGTCAACGCCTCTCAAAACTTACAGGCACGTATCGGGCAAAAGGGCACTTACGGATATATGTTTTGTATGTCGCAGTTTACGTAAACACCCACTGAACAAGTTCCAGGTAAAGCCAAGTCAACGCCTCTCAAAACTTATAGGCAAGTATCGTGCAAAAGGGCACTTGTGGGTATATGTTTTATATGTCGCTCTTTAGGTAAACACCCACTGAATAAGTTCCAGGTAAAGCCAAGTCAACGCCTCTCAAAACTTATAGGCAAGTATCGTGCAAAAGGGCACTTACGGGTATATGTTTTATATGTCGCTCTTTAGGTAAACACCCACTGAATAAGTTCCAGGTAAAGCCAAGTCAACGCCTCTCAAAACTTATAGGCAAGTATCGTGCAAAAGGGCACTTACGGGTATATGTTTTATATGTCGCTCTTTAGGTAAACACCCACTGAATAAGTTCCAGGTAAAGCCAAGTCAACGCCTCTCAAAACTTATAGGCAAGTATCGTGCAAAAGGGCACTTGTGGGTATATGTTTTATATGTCGCTCTTTAGGTAAACACCCACTGAATAAGTTCCAGGTAAAGCCAAGTCAACGCCTCTCAAAACTTATAGGCAAGTATCGTGCAAAAGGGCACTTGTGGGTATATGTTTTATATGTCGCTCTTTAGGTAAACACCCACTGAATAAGTTCCAGGTAAAGCCAAGTCAACGCCTCTCAAAACTTATAGGCAAGTATCGTGCAAAAGGGCACTTACGGGTATATGTTTTATATGTCGCACTGTAGGTAAACACCAGCTGAATAGTTACTGGTAAAGCCAAGTCAACGTCTCTCAAAACTTATAGGCATGTATCGTGGAAAAGGACACTTACGGGTATATGTTTTATATGTCGCACTTTAGGTAAACACCAACTGAATAGTTCCAGGTAAAGCCAAGTCAACGCCTCTCAAAACTTACAGGCACGTATCGGGCAAAAGGGCACTTACGGATATATGTTTTGTATGTCTCAGTTTACGTAAACACATACTGAATAAGTCCCAGGTAAAGCCAAGTCGACGCCTCTCAAAACTTATAGGCACGTATCGAGCAAAAGGGCACTTACGGGTATATGTTTTGTGTGTCGCACTTTAGGTAAACACCCACTGAAGAGTTCCAGGTAAAGCCAAGTCAACGCCTCTCAACTTATAAGGTTATTAAGAATATTGTTCTTTGCTCCATACAACATTCCCAAACATTCCACTTTTCCTCGCAAAGTTATGAAAATATTACTGAGCAACTTTTCATTGTGCTAATTAGCACTGTCTTTAATGACGAACATCAAAATAAATGCAATTTAAAAAAATATATCCCGTTTCCCTCGAATATTAATTTCAATCCACTGTGCGTCGCACAACTGTTTCTGTTAAATTATTTACAAAAGAAAATACTTATCCAAGAATATCTCAACTATTATTTGTCTTATTATTATTCTCCTATTATTAGAATTTTTATTTCTTTACAAATTGAGTTATTATACCTTATACCTGTTGCTGAAGCTGTTAAATTATTTACAAAAGAAAATACTTATCCAAGAATATATCTAACTATTATTTGTCTTATTATTATTCTCCTATCATTAGAATTTTTATTTCTTTACAAATTGAGTTATTATTCCTTATACCTGTTGTTGAAGCTGTTAAATTGTTTACAAAAGAAAATACTTATCCAAGAACATCTCTAATTATTATTTGTCTTATTATTATTCTCCTAGTATTAGAATTTTTATTTCTTTACAAATTGAGTTATTATTCCTTATACCTGTGGCTGAAGCTGTTAAATTGTTTACAAAAGAAAATACTTATCCAAGAATATCTCTAATTATTATTTGTCTTATTATTATTCTCCTATTATTAGAATTTTTATTTCTTTATTAATTTGAGTTATTATATCTTATACCTGTGGCTGAAGCTGTTAAATTATTTACGAAAGAAAATACTTATCCAAGAATATCTCTAACTATTATTTGTCTTATTATTATTCTCCTATTATTAGAATTTTAATTTCTTTACAAATTGAGTTATTATTCCTTATACCTGTTACTGAAGCTGTTAAATTATTTACAAAAGAAAATACTTATCCAAGAACATTTCTAACTATTATTTGTCTTATTATTATTCTCCTATTATTAGAATTTTTATTTCTTTACAAATTGAGTTATTATTCCTTATACCTGTTGTTGAAGCTGTTAAATTGTTTACAAAAGAAAATACTTATCCAAGAATATCTCTAATTATTATTTGTCTTATTATTATTCTCCTATTATTAGAATTTGTATTTCTTTATTAATTTGAGTTATTATTCCTTATACCTGTTACTGAAGCTGTTAAATTGTTTACAAAAGAAAATACTTATCCAAGAACATCTCTAACTATTATTTGTCTTATTATTATTCTCCTATTATTAGAATTTTTATTTCTTTACAAATTGAGTTATTATTCCTTATACCTGTTGCTGAAGCTGTTAAATTGTTTACAAAAGAAAATACTTATCCAAGAATATCTCTAATTATTATTTGTCTTATTATTATTCTCCTATTATTAGAATTTGTATTTCTTTATTAATTTGAGTTATTATTCCTTATACCTGTTACTGAAGCTGTTAAATTGTTTACAAAAGAAAATACTTATCCAAGAATATCTCTAATTATTATTTGTCTTATTATTATTCTCCTATTATTAGAATTTGTATTTCTTTATTAATTTGAGTTATTATTCCTTATACCTGTTACTGAAGCTGTTAAATTGTTTACAAAAGAAAATACTTATCCAAGAACATCTCTAACTATTATTTGTCTTATTATTATTCTCCTATTATTAGAATTTTTATTTCTTTACAAATTGAGTTATTATTCCTTATACCTGTTGTTGAAGCTGTTAAATTGTTTACAAAAGAAAATACTTATCCAAGAATATCTCTAATTATTATTTGTCTTATTATTATTCTCCTATTATTAGAATTTGTATTTCTTTATTAATTTGAGTTATTATTCCTTATACCTGTTACTGAAGCTGTTAAATTGTTTACAAAAGAAAATACTTATCCAAGAATATCTCTAATTATTATTTGTCTTATTATTATTCTCCTATTATTAGAATTTGTATTTCTTTATTAATTTGAATTATTATTCCTTATAATATAAATATTTTTTTTGTTTACGAATTTTATTTTTTTATTTTGTATTAGAATAGGTGTTTATTCAGTACAAAACTATTTCTTATGAAGTAAGAATAGCTTCGATTTTATTATTTACTATTTTATTAATTTTAATTCAGTAATATTTTATGAATATCAAAAATATTTACGATTTATTTTATTAACATTTCTTTTATAACTAATTTGATTTTCTTCAAAATTAGCAGAAACAAATCGAACACCTTTTATTTTTGCAGAAGTAGAAAAAGAATCAGTATCAGTATTTAATGTAGAATATAAAGGAGATGGATTTTCTTTAAATTTTACAGCTGAACATTCAAGATTTTAATTTATAAGAATATTATTTGTATTTTATATCTAACTACCTTTTTATTTTATTTTAAATTAGTTATTAGTTCTTATATATTTATTTGAGTTCGGGGTATGTTACCTCGATTTCGTTATCATAAATTACTATATTTAGCTTGAAATATTTATTTATCTTTAAATTTTATACTTCTCTATTTAGGTATATTATTCATTTAATAAAACTAGTATTAAATTAATAAAAAAACTATATTTTTATATTACCTTTTCAAAACTTATGCCTATTCAAGCTCATTAATTTTAAACATATTAATATAACAATTTATCTCAGTAAATTCTATAAAATAATTTAATAAAAATATTACGTGCGCTATAGGACGCTCAACATTAGCCGTAACGTTAAATGACGTATCATAAAATAGTTCGTACCAAGCTTTATTGATTACCATCGTCTTATATTGTACCGAGACCACGATAGAAACCGGTTTACTATACCAATTTAAAAACATAAATCTGTTAAAAAAACAATTAAAACAAATTGCAGCCAGCGCCACTATTTGCCCAGATAAATCTTGAACGGATAGGTACTCTATAAACATAAACAAGTTTTGTTTAAACTCCGACAAATGTCACGTAGTACCAACATTAATATTCGTGACAGAAGGTAGGACATTACATTTTCTGAGAGCAGAGCGACAGACGCCAATACTAATAAACTGGAGACCGTTTACTGCTTAAACAAAATATATAATTAAAAAAAAAAACAAAATTCTAGCTTAACATATATTTACATACAATATAATAGCAATGCCAAAGCAAATATTAAGAACACCACACACGAAATGTACAGACGACATTACGAAATAACAATAACCACGAACCAATGTTTGGCCGATTTGTGTATTTTGCATATCAATGAAACAAACAAATAGAATGTAATAAAAATAGAGGCTTCGAGAAGGGCAAGCTAAAAACTCAAGAGCCAGAGAGGTAATTAAAATAAAATCTAAATATGGGGTGTGGCCGCGTCATGGACACGGCCGTGTGCTGTACGTGAATACGTCTTTGTAACGGGTTATATATTTTAAATAAAATATTTTTTTATTCTAACACCTTATTATATTCACTGTCACTACTTTAAACTAATGTTTTATATACAATCGATAGATTTTGACGACAGCTGACGATTAAAACTTAAACGAACATCGTAGCTTTTCCGAATCAAAAGTTATACTAATTGCAAATCTCGATACGCAGCAAAATGACCTCAAAATGGCGGCGCTTCCCCCTCCGCCGCGCGCGATGCGTCACTGTTCTCGCTTATTGTAATGAATTCTTTGATCCTTTAGCTATCCAGTGGTATAATTTAGTTTTTGATGTAGAAGATAGATTCGAAACTGCAACGCCAAACTTTATCCCTCGATTTTGTTATCATTAGGTTTTTTGGATTGACCCCGTATGGTAGCAAATTGAAATAGGTATTCACGTCAAAAGGTTGCTAAAGATCGCATATGTCCGGCAAAATAATGTAATAAAACTAAATGCGAGTAGGACTCGAGTTACGAGAGTTCCGTACCTGGATTATATTTAAACTCGCTTACGCTTTAATACGATCGATCGATCATAGACAAACTGTAACAAAAACGTGTTTATTACTCGAACAACTGATTCTGTGCATTAAACTAAGCAGAAAATTCTCAAGCGTTACCGAAAAAAAATATTGTACGGGTTAAAAGTTATATTTCTATAGTATAATACAAGAATAACTTCATTTAGCATGCATATAATTAATGGAAATAAAACAAAAAAAAAAAGGACTGGAACGTTATAATAAATACGGTTTGTAAAATCTAAAATATTATAATAAATTTTAAATAATTTATAACGCAAATAAATACAAAACGAAACTCAATCTCTCTTAGAGAAATACACTTAAAATATATTTTAAAAATATTATAAGCCCTATTCTATCACCAATATTCACAATAAATAAGTGTTTTTTATCATATGGACCACTATTTAAATTCAATTACAAAAAAATATTATTTAAATCCGCAGATATAACATAGATTTGTATAAATATAAAACACGTGTTGTGTATTTAGAAATACCTCAATAACTGTCACGAATATAGCATCAGTCACTGCACGCATGTTTAGTGAGCAACTTCACCCTGTCGATTTTTGTCGCATCCTGCGCGCGCATCCTAAAACTTCACCTCATCATTTTTTCCTAACACGCCTAAAGACGTATAATTTTAAAAATCTCAAAGTTACGACTTCAAGAAAAAAAAAGTACATTTTCTAACAGAGTAACTTTTTAAATACAGAGTTTGATGCGCAGCTGTATGTATAACATATACATTATTTGTTATAATTATTGATCAGAATACACATGCCGTATACATATACGGTTTGTAACAAAACGTGTCCATTATTCATACAAACAAGTAATTCTGTGCATCAAAATCGCTAAAAAAATATTAAGTAACTCTATGAAAGTTTTCCGACAAACAACTTCAAATAAATTTAATGCTAAGAGCCACGTCGATAAATAATATATATGTTATTTGTTGCGACTTGTAACGTATACATATACAGGTTGTAACAAAACGTGTCTGTTATTCATATAGATAATTTGGTACATCAAACCGAGTAGAAAATGTTATCCGAAATTTTTTAACAGTTTCTGAAAAAAAAAATCACTGTCAAAATTGCGATTCCAAAAAAAAAATATTACGTTTTTTCACAAAAACACATTTGAATATGCTATATACAGTTTGTTGTATCCAATTACCTGTTTGAATAACAGACACATTCTGTGTTACAACCTGTATATAATTTATATTTAAAGGCTTATTGTGGGAGCCAACTACCATAGTTAATTATTCAAGTTTCATTGTTTTTTGCCTAAAGAGAGGAAGAAATTCCAAGAACTTATCACTATGACTTGTCAATAGGTCTAAAAATGATTAAGTCTAAAAACGATTACTTTGACGGTCTCCTAGACAGGGACACCTTACAGAATCAAAAGAACCGATACGGTCCTCCTGGGTAGTAACAAAAAAACCGTCCAAAAGTGCATCAGCCACGCTCATGACAGGGTTCCGTAGCTTCAGATTTCTAGGTATTCGATTATATAACATACAGTTTTAAAGTGGCGCCCTCATAAGACAACGAATATCAATTTTTATTTTATCGTTAGTTCTAAGAACATTTCTGTACATGTCTATAAATTTACATGTTGTATTTTATATTCACAAATAAATGATATCATTATTATTATAAAAAATTACTTTAAAAAACTTTAAATCTTAATATTTAGTTTTAAACGTATTCCTACATTGAAAGTGTTCATGATACACCCCCAATTCATGAAGAGGAAGTAGACTTAAAAAAATATTACAAGTAAAAAGTTTCCGCCTTAGCCATTTGGCTATGGAACTCTAAAAACCGGCCAAGTGCAAGTCTGCCTCGCATATCTTGGGTTCCGTACCTCGCTGTGACGCGAAATTACAACATTTTTTATATATCATCGCTAATATAAAGTTCCCGTCGTAATAAATAATTAAATGATCCAGAAATTAAACGTCCATCTCACCAATGGCCAATTTATAAAGGCTATTAACATTAAAGCCTTTTTTCTAATGTTTTTGAAATAAATACGTAAAAACTTTATCTTAAACTACGTATATAATTTGTAGGCTACAATGGAAAATATATTGAAAAGTAAATAACATGTCACAATGTTTCTTTAATTATCTATATGCCAAATATAACATAAGTATGTCTGTATATAAAGCATTCAAGTCTAGAAATGCAGCAGAGTAAGTAAGCTGACACATTGTCGCTATATTACTCTAACGCAGGATTTCCCAACCAGGGGGCGCGCCTCCCAAGGGGGGCATAGAGAGATGTCAAGGGGGGGCTGAAAGCGTTTGCATTTTAGAAAGACAAAACAAAAAATATACAAACAACATTAACAAACAACATTACAATGTAATGTTCAATTAAATGCATAAAATTAATGAAATTAAATATCATATTCACTATTATTACCACAAACTTGCGAAAAATTTGATGTAAATTTTTTGTTGATAAATCAGTTTGAGTGTGTAAAATTATTGTGTCTCACTCTTAGAGTAAAGAGTACTCCAGCAGGCGAGAACACGCGCAAAAGTGTGACAAAAAACTACGCATAAAATGCATAGTTTTAAAACACGGCTGTCAGTGCAATTTAAGACAGCTCTGAAAGGTTATGTGCTTTCTACGTGACAATATAGCTTAAAATGTCGGCTTGTGCTATTCCCACCTCCAAAAATATCACTGGACTGAAAAAGAAACAAATGGGGATTCCTTTTCATACGTAAAAACTATTACTTAATTTAATTTTCAATTAATTATGCAATTTTAAAATATCGAAAAAGATTATTGTTAAAAGAAGCGCGCCATTTTTATCGGTGTTGTCACCTCTTAAAAAATTGTTTACCCAAATTAAAACATCTTAATTGCTCGATACTGAAAAATGTAAAATTTTATTTGTCAAAAAATTGGTATTTGGAATATGTTGGAGAATTTGGTGTAACGTTTGAATTTCCGTTATCATATTCAATTTTAGAATATTTTGCGTATTGCGTGTATAATCACTATATGTAGGATTACGTATTTTACGTATACAATCACGATATATACAAGAAACACATGTTACGTTCATTAATTTCCGCCGTCTTCTTTAATTTCTTGAAAAATACGAACCGATATTGTTTCAAATATGAAGGAATTTTATAACGACATTGAATGCTAATTAATATAAACAATTGTTTCGTCATATTTTGAATTTCTTTAATCTGAGATCGAATATTTTCAAACTTTTATTATGGGCTTTTTGACATTTCTTTTTACTTTAAGTCACAAAGATAATTGTTTCGTTTTTGTATTAAAAGTGTTACGTCATGAATAAAATGATAAAATGTGACAAAGTTTTTAAATAATTTTAATCTAAATACTTTGGCCATTGGTTGTGGTTAGAATAAACATTTTAGAAATTTAATATGGCGGCCTTAATAATACGTCATATAAGCCAAGCCATGACCATATAAATTGATGCAAATATGAATCCTACTGCTGCAAGCAAATATATTTATATGCGTCGATTTACTGAAGTTCGTGGGTAAATTTATTCTGTTGGTAACACCGTGCGCGTTGGGGGAGGGCACTAGTAGGCGGAGCGCGGTGCCCCCTCCACCGATTTTTGGCTTCACCGCGACCGCGAAGAGATTTGTGCGTATGCGCCTTCTGGATTACTCTATATTCTAAGGTCTCACTGTTAAAAGGTAAGTTTGTGTATTTACAAACTTCAGTTACCATTTTTATTTAATTTACTAAATCAAAGGGGGGGGGGGCATGAAAATATAATTTAAAGTCCGGGGAGCCTCAACAAAAAAAAAGGTTGAGAAACCCTGCTCTAACGCCTTATAAAACTAATGAATAGCATATATACTCTAGGCTTCTTCAGTGTCGAAATTTCGATTATTTTCACGAAATGTTTGAAACTCGCGCTAATTTCGCAAAAAAAATGGAGGGTTGTTCATTTTTACTGTGTAAAATGTTATAATTCGTATCTGTAAAATAATGGTGTAATACTTGTATTTATAACATTTTTTATAATGAAACTTTCTGAAGTTAATGTTTTGATTACGTATATAGTTTTATAATACTCTGGCTATAATCAAATAAATTTAAAAAAATAGTCGTCAGCTGATCGAATATATATTTGTGCCAACAATATTTTGGCTGTACTATAGTCCTCTATAACTATTTCCATTACAATGATCACCTGGTGCTGAAGAAATATCTGACTTCCACTCTCTTAATGGAATTATTTTCCGTATTGCTGTCACATACATTCATTATTAGTATTTCTTATTAAACCATATACTGCATACACAGCTACCGTCACCGCAAATATTATACGATTATGTATACAAAAACCTGTCAAACAAGAGTAGAACTCGTGCTACGAAGACTCCGTACACAATAGGCTATTTTACTTAGTTTTAAATTATTTTAATTGTTCTATTTTGCATTACAAGCACACTACATTTATATTTCCAGGATATATGTCGTATTTTTTAAATAAATCACTTTTAAAGCTTGAATTTTCAAATTCGCGCTAAAAAGGCAATTTCTATAATGGCGGCTAGCGTGACGTCACACACAGTGTAAACATAAACAGTCCTGCCCGCTGAAGGGGATTATTATTTATTTTCGTATTAAAATGGTGTGTAGTGCCACAATGTACAAATACGTCTATAAAAAGTCCATACCGAGTGTTCGTTTCAGTACCAACGAACGCCTAAAAGACGAAAAAAGTGGCTGCAATTATCTCTAAAAGATCCAAACAGCATTATAGCTCACTCAAATGTTTTATGTGTGAAGATCATTTCGATATAAGTAATATTTGTGTTTTAAATATTATTATTGATATCAATGCCTATAAACCAAAAGAATAAGAACATTAAATTTTGGTATGAATGCATTTTACTCGCCTGTGACGTCATCTGACCTTTAACCAATAACAGGGTATTTGCGACGCTGATTGAATTTAAAAAAATATTGGGATTTGTTTATGTTATTTTTACAAAATATAATATATTTGCGTTTTAAATATTATCGATATCAATGCCTATAAACCAAAAAAATTAGAACATTAAATTTTGGCATGAATGCGTTTTACTCGCCTGTGACGTCATCTGACTTTTAACCAACAACAGGGTGTTTTTGTGACGCTGATTAAATTTCAAAAAATATTGTGATCTCTTTGCGTTTTTTTTTTTATAAAATATAAACTTATTATATTTCTATTAAATTATTATAGTTATATAGTATTTCTATTAAATTATTTACAAATATTAATTAAACATTTCAAAAACGATAAGATCTAGGAGTCTCATTTTACCAATAATTTTTGGTTCAGTAATTTCGAAAATAAGGCGGGAGGACTACCCCTTTTTAACCGTTTGAGTGCCGACGAGTGCCATCGCGCTCGTGCGCGTACTAAATAAATTTGCCACGAGCGCGAAGGCGCTCGCGAAATCAGTTGCTGTTTAGCGCGCAGTAGGGGAGGTCGCTCGCAAGCATCGCTAATTTTTATCTTTCTACGTGTTACATAAAGTTCAAATTATAATATTATTAGTAATTACAATATAAGAAGAATGCAGGAAAAGAAAATTTTTAACCCATAAGGTCGGAATACGAAAATGATCGTTTTTCAAGTTGTGAAGAAAGTGCTAGTGGGAGTGACATTGTGATGCGCTCACAATTTGGCGTAATGCAAATTTAGAGTGATAGTGATAATAGTGACGATAACAATTATTTTGCTGATACGGAGGATTTACCGGACTGCGAAAATACGATGTGACCTTGATTTCAGTATTTGTTATAATTTTTGTTCACGATATACATTTCCTTAATTTCACAATTCCACATAATTCCACAAATTCACATTTCCAAGAAAACACCGAAAAAATTATTAAAATTGGATAATTTTTGGAAGAGATACAGTTTTTTTCGAGACAAGGGTAAATGACATCAAAAACAAAAGATTTCTTTGGCATTTTTAAGTATATATGAGTAAAAAAACCATGGCACTAAAACGGTTAAATATGCTATTGAAAATTATGAAAAAAATGTGGCGTTCCTCATAACTAGCTCATTAAATGATACTTCATATGATACACTAGCTGTGCCGACGCAACTTCACTGGCATGGAATTCGGTACAAGTTACTAGGATTATTTGTTCTTTTTTTTCTCAGAATTCTAGGAGCAAAAAATAAAAAAAAGCTAATAAAAAGCTGTTTTTTTCTGTAATATCCAGATAAAAAGATTAATATCAATATGTTTATAGTACTAACTTTGCCTACACATTCGCGGAATAAAAAAGTTATTAGAAATAATGAACATTGTCATTTCTCCGTTTTTTTTGGTTATTTTAACAATATCTGCGACTATAAAGTTTACAAATAGCTAACAGATGTCGTTGGCAGTACCAATATCGTAATACGCACCGTCTGTTTTCTTAAAATATTTGTACTGATCAAAATAACAAGTATCCTATATGTTGCTAGAGGACATAATCTATTACCATATCAAATTTCATCAAAATCCATCCAGTAGATTTCGCGTGATTGAAGAACAAATTAAAAGACAGACAAACAGACAAGAATTCTGAAAACAGTTTTTCTGACTTCTATTATTATTCTATACGCTAAGTCAACAAAAATTTTACCGACCGTCAATCATATTGACGTTGAGCCGTTAGATGGCAGCATTGCTGTTTTGTGTATATAATTTTAATAATTAATTAATTTGCAAAAACAATAGCAATAATGAATTTTTTAGTTGTGGATGCCGGTAGAGCAAGCAATTATCTATAAAATGATATATAATTTATGTGGATTAGTTGTGAGGTATTTTCTAAAAAGGGAGAGTAACATCTTAACCTTAGCGTATTAATATATATGATGATGATGATAGATAAATAACATAAAAATACTGAGTATATTATTTTACCCTCTCTTTATTGTTATAGGAGTATTTTTAAAAAGTTCAGTTGTAAATAAATATATTAATTATAATTCAAGTTTCAAGCTTCCACATCGCATGGTTTCCGAGAAAAGCGACTGTAAAAGACAGACATGTGAAAGATCTTTACAATAGTTTCATTTTTCAATTTGAGATAAGAGAATAACATTTTGAATGAAAAAAAAATACAATAAAACTCAACAATTTCACTTAATGTTTTATGTTAAATTATAACATATTAACAGCAAATACCCGCTTCGCTGTTTTTTTTTGTTTATAAATTTATTCATATGTCATACATTTTTTTTTGTATAAATAACATGTCTTAAAAACTTTTTTATATATACATAAACATCTTACAAACTAAGTATCCATATATACATATATATATACACGGTGTCCGAGAATAAGTGTTGGACAAAAAAATACAACAATCGATAATAATATTCACAATTATTTGTCATCTTTTTCATACACACAACAATTGCGCACATTATTCAGCGCTACTCGGGGAGTAACCCATGGACAGCTGCGAAGACATTGACACTGCGTGTAAACGCCGCACTCTGGGTAAGTATTAGGTATGTTAAAAAGAGTATGTGTAATACTTTTTTGCACTCAATTAAAAAAAGGGTATGTTTTATGTTTTATTTTAATGTCAATTTATTCCTTTATAGCCAACGAATAGCGTCCGATATCTATTCCTGGGCAATGTGTATATATATACGGTGTCCAGAAACAAGTCGACGTTTGGAAGGAATTCCGAGCAAAAGTTGGAGAAATGTTTTTAGTTGAAACGATGATCAAACATACACAGTAACCGACAGTGGAAAAGTCAAAATCAAGCAAAAACTCGAATCAAACATTAGAAAGTAACGTGTCTAAATATTCTTCATTCTTAATTTTGTAAGATAATAAGTAACATTAAAACTTTGCGCATATAAGAAACTCGCCACATTGAGGTGGAGATTTATTTCTGATAGGTCTAAATCAGTAGAGAACTTATTATTCCCAAGTATTGTTCCAAATACTGTAACAATGTTGCAATTTAGACATCGTTACAATGTGGTATTTAGCCAGCGTCAAAATGGCAACTGTTCAAGTTGATATTACTTACACGAGTGCACTATAGAACAAACAGTTTGCCAATTCATGTTTAGAAATAATTAAGAAAATTTAATATGAAATGACAGTAAGGCAGTTAATACCGTCATTATTTCCAGTTATATATGATAAATATACAGTCATCGATGAGGATTGAAATGTTTTAAACAATGAAGTTTTCATATCGGTTGAAAAGTTTCACAAATTTCCCAAAATAAACTGAATGAAACGTTTCTAACAATGAACAATTTTCAATCTGTTGAAAATTTTCGCAAATTTCCCAAAATCAACTAAATAAAACGTAATAACGAAAATAATTTCAAAAACTTACGAGTTGCTTATTATAAAAAAATAAAATATAAATTTTGCAATCTCTATACAAAAGTATATTATTTTGCATGCAGGTAGGTAGGTACGCCAACCTCACAAACCCCACTTTGAAAAAAAAAACTAACATTAAAATTTCAATCATACCCACCGTCAATCCTCAATTATTATCGCAATGGGACCTGGAACACATTTGTGTCCTAAATTCTACTCTAAACCGGAAATGCGGCACCCGTATCACACTGTCCTCTTAAGACAGTCATTTTTGAAATAGGAATAAAAAGATTTTACAATTTTCAGGTCTTAACCCGAGTGTATTTTGTATTTTAATGAAAACTTACACTTCTGACCACTTCCATAGTTCCAGTACGGTGTTCTCTTTAATGTTACTCACTAATAAGATAAAAAATATCATTGTGGTAAATCATAGGTCTGAGTTGTTGTGACGTCCATCCATCACATTGTGGTCAACAAAATCATGAATTTACTGAGAGATTTCCCATAACGCATAATTTTTCTTTGCGGATTATTTAGATTTAAACCAAACACAACTTGAATTAATGTATAAATATCTGCGAAAGACAGAATTGATAATTTTAAGAAGATAACCCTACATTACCCCTCATCATTTGGTATTTTAGTAACGGTATTGACCAGCAGAACCATCTTATCCTTATCTTGCTTTATATGCTACAATGACACACATGTAAATAACAATAATTGAATCGAAGGTGCCCTATGATGCCCCACACTTGGAGTAAAACCTTGCACATTTATAGTGCAAGAGAGACACACCAGTTAAATATAATTTAAAAGCATTATATGCTTACGGAAATGAAAAAACTTCTATGGGCTAATTTCAAATTAAAAGTAAAAAAAATCATGTCAAAACATTTTACAGACTGCAGATCCTAGTGACGAAATCTCTTTCCATCGATAAACTATTATCGACATCAAAACGTAATAAATATGTATACAGGTGTTAATGAAAATGTACTTATGGAAATGATACAAATCAATATTTAAACGACACTAAAATATTAAATTTTGAGTCACGCTTATGGGTCATTATACTGCATCTGCTACTTTTAATTCAAATTATATCTACCCGTTGAGTAAAGTTTACAGAATTGCTTTACAGCTGCTATAATCGGTCATCTTACGAGTGCCCTGCTTTCGTGCCACTACCTCAATAACGTTCCATGTCACTGTTTAAGTAAAGGCGCTCAATATACTATTACTACATTCAAAATAAAATGTTTTTCGTAAGTCCTTGTAACAGACATTTATTTCTAATGTTGCACGATCGTATATATATAATTTTCCTTTGGCTCCAAGTATTGCAACATGAATAGGAATGAAATCTCCAAAAAGTTAGTCAATAGTTTGAAAACATTATAGACCCTAGAAATTGAAAACAACCTTCAACTAGATGGTTGAACTAATAGAAGCCGATTTTTATATTCAAATTCTATAATGAAATCAATGTAGCCATTAACAAGAATCATTGGAGAAAATATTTCCTTTCCAAGTGGTTACGAGAATGGTAATCTTACAAGAATCAAGGAAGACATCAGAGCAACACTTGGCTGTGATTGAAAAATTGGCTGTGATCAGAAGCGTCAAAGGCGAAAAGCCTAAACAAACATTGGATTAAACGACATAACTAATTAAAAATATTGCTACATTCAAATTTGGGATTGCAGTGAAAGTAAATGGCAAATGTGGGTTTTCCTGACCGTTAACAGCCAATGAAAAGGTCTACATAAGTGATGAACTGACCACAGACAGAGTTAACTTCTATTCTTATAAAGTTATATGAATTGACCAGATTAAGGCGAGGGCAAATCCTTGAACTTAGGGAGACACATACAAAAGATTCATAGATTAGAAAACGACAACATTAATCAAGGGCTTGGAATCCGAGACGCTAAATTTAATTGCTACAAATCAATGATTCTCAATCATATTTTCACACAGCAGTAAAAAGATAAAACATAATCGTGGTTTTGCACTTGATGATCGCTAACGATATCAATAATTGCCATTGCAATAATGGCTCAATCTAGGCACCAGAAATGAAAGCGAAAGTTATGGCTGAAAGGTTTGATTAAAAAATAATTATGAACACAAATCAGTTTGGTATTTAAAATGACAAAAAAGAAAGGTACTCCAACAAATCATTGAATTGTCCTTTGATAGAATGAATGATTGAGGCTAAATTAAAATACGTCTTTAATCTGTATTGTTTGTTATGATTAAAAAATATTTGATTAAAGAAATTGTGCTCGAAATAAATAAAATATTGTTTGAAATCAGATCCAGTAACACATGACAAAAATTAAATTTTTTTTTCATAATGGAGACATCTAATTTGGCAATTAATTTGAGATTAGGTGACGCGAGCATGGAAGTAGCGGGTTGGCTTAAAACTTTACTATCTACTTTTTTCTCAAGTTTCATCAAACGGTACATAGAAAGTCCATTGAGTAGAAACACTAAGCAAGCATCCAAATACAGAAAGAGGGAAAAAAGACGTAATCCTAATAACACAGACAAGACAATTGTCTATCAGGCTTAGCATTTCAAATACCAAACAGTCCAAATTTTAAAAACAATTTCATGGTTACAAATTTGTTTTATGCATCAGCTAAGCGCTGATGGTATCTTAGGGACATTAGCGTATATCTGTCAATAATTATTGTCAGCATCCAAATTTGTCAGTTAAATTCCAATATTGTCAATTAACCGCAACTGGAAACAAATGAGCACACCGTCCTGTTAGTGGTAACAAATCATGGAGTAATATCTCAATGTACCTATCATTCTGTAATGTTATATATAAGAGATATACATTTTTACACTTAATATAAAAAGTAGTCGAAATTTACAACTAATACATGTAATGTTTTCAATCGGAAACACCTGGTACTAACTTAGGGATTCTTACTTCATTTAAGTCTCTTACAAAAGATGAGCTTGACGTGAGAACCTGTATCTCAGTCATCATAATAATCAATGACCTTTCTCAGCCCACTGCTGAATTTAGTGCCGTTGCTGCCATCACTGGCCTGTCGCATTTAGCTATGCAATTGCAAACATCACTCCAGCTCCACTCGACGAGTAGCTGTGAGTTAAACCAAGAACCCGCGATGCACCGCTTCTTTAAAGGCTGGAAGCATGAGAGCAACGGCACACACCATGGCGTTGACATTTCAGTGAAGCAAAGAAATTAAGTTACTAAGAAAAGATAGTTTAGAACTCGTCTTTACCTCGTCACATTGATACGAGGCACTATGTTAACATGATGAATATTAGTCAAAATCCAATAACAAAAAAAACGTCTACAAAAATTACATATTTTACGAAAATATACAGGAAAAATTAACAGAGACTATAAAAAGCAAGATCACACATTTACATCATTTGAAGGACAACCATATTTAATTTTACTTATCGTAATATCATGCAGTACAGTTCCAATTTACAGTTAGAGCCATCTCTTGGAACTATCAAAGAATCAGTGTCATTATGACATTGATGAATTGTATAAATATTTATTAAAAAATAGTACGGCCAAAATAAATCATTATTTAAAAGTGGCACGTATCTATCTATTAGTGTTGTGTGAAAAGAGCTACTTTTTGGCCGCGGCTCCACTGGCATGGAAGTTGTAATGTTATCGTTTCAGTTTACCACTGGCCCTCACACACATCACAACGTGTAATATCTACATTTTTTTTTGGGATTCTTGGTACATACCACTATCACATTAAAGTATTCCATGAAATCAAATGCTATAAGAGATTTAGTTTATTTATTTCAGACACACTGTTTACTATTTATAGTTCAAAAATATTAATAAAAATGTGTTTTTATTTCATTCATTAACGGTTGAATTTAAAAAGCACATGGGCACATATTGATTACAAAAAATAAAATATAGCTATATATTTGGCAACGCAAGTTTATTGTGAAACAATGTAATAATTATTAGTCTTTTGTATATCACTTAATATGTCTTACATAAGGTTAAGGTAATCAGGGTGGTTACACCCTATTATTAGGGTGTAAGATCTTTTTTCAATCGGTCTCACAAATATTGCTGGAACACAATATTACTAACTTTCTGCAACAAAGAACATAAGTAACATTGCAAATCGCACAAAAATCAGCAGTAGTAGACAGACGTTGTGTTTTGAACACATAGTAAATAAGTGATGACCAAAAATAAATAGAGAAGAACCGAGAAACAGTGAGAGAAGGTAAGGAAAGAATAAACAATAAAAATCAAAAAGGCTAAATACAAGCTGGACTTGCACGCATAAGATCCCAACAAATGAATTTAAATGTTTCGTGGCACAGAACAGCATCTCTCATAAACTACTTGTATAACCTATGTTTTATAATTTAATCTGTTGCAAACTAATAATCATTTTACATGGCAAGATATCACCTGGCATTGCTTAAACAGACAATTTCAATATACTACTTCTCAAAATAATTATCCGAATTAGCAAATACAAAACGAGGCCTACCAATTCTCAAGAATAACAAATTTTATACAATACGTAATTTCTACAATTTTAAAAGCTTTAATTTTTAGCTTTCATTCAAAAGACGCAGCCCTGTGACAGTGTTTCAGACTTGCTACAAGTACAAATTTCAGAGTAAATAACAAATAAGCAATTGAAAATGTTTATGTACATTACAGGATAGCAAAACAGAGCTTAGAAAACTTATTCAGACATAATTGGAAGGTGTTAAAAATCTTGTGAAACAGATGGAAAACCAAGGCGGGCTCGGTCTGGACAGAATATATAGATTAAGCATCGTGACATTTCGTAATTCCTAGATACACCTCGGCAAATTTCATATCAATGCCACTTTAACATAAAATTAAAAAAATATTTGCTTTTAAATGATTGTTTGTAAGTGAATCAAAACAACAAAACAAACACAACGCTTAGATAAACCGATTTAATAACAAATCGGAGAATGTACCAATATTCTGGAAACAGTTCTAACAGAGGTAAAAAAAATATTCATACTCGTTTATATAAGAAAATAAAGTATTAGAATACATCGCTATGTTTATCAATAGTAACGAAAACATAAAAGAAATTTTAAAATTGAAAGTTGATATTTTACAGTTTGACATAAAAGTATTACTGAGGCTAGCCATTTAAAAAAAAATCCGGTACCCTTCATGATTTTTTAAAGAAAATACTTTAAAATGCGTCCCTTCTTCCATAATATATGAGTTGACGTATTCCCCGATATCACTAATGGGTTAAATGGATATCAAGTCACAATGTCAACTAACTACCTAAGCGAGTTCATCATAACAAATAAATATTTACAATTTTAATTGTCATTTCAAACTATTTGTACGTATATTTAAGATGATTACGGGCCCCAAAATCAATTTTAAATCGATTGTTACGCAATGTTATTATAATAAAGACTGAATTAAAATACGACGTCAATCTGTGTTGTTTTTTGACGTCTCTCGTGTTTTCTTCAAATTCTAATTCTATTTAAAGGATTTATCTTGAAAATTGTGCGCCATTCGTAAAAGCCTCGTTGGTGATTCATATTTTGTTACGATTAAAATAGGCTTAATTAAAAGAAATTGCGTTTCAAATAAATAAATAAAACGTTGTTTGACAACAGGCTAGGCCTGACAGCTACAAGTGACGGACGCGCCAAAATTGACAGATCCAGTAACACGTGATGACAATAAAACATTATTAAATTATTGTAATTACAAAACAATAATTATAACTAATAATAAATTTAATAACAATAAATAAAACGAATAATATAAATCCTGGAAACAAAAATATAACGCCTCTAGCGGACAAACATAGAAACATGAGCAAATGATGATGGCCGTCGGATTATAATAGATGTCCGCCGATAGTATTTCTTACGACGTAAAATACTCACACATTCCTCCTCTTTTTCCATCCCAGAAGGCATCTGGGGCACGGCACGATTGATTGCCGAGTAATCGGGGAGGTCAGGAAGGTCCTCGGCAAGGTACACGGGCATTGGTTTCGAGGCATCTAGGGCCCTCGCCCTAAACGATAGCTTCGACATTTTTGTTGACAGAACAAAACACGCTAGCGTCGAAACAAAAACGCACTGAAAAAACACTTTGTAGGTCCTTCGTCAGGTCCTAACGGACCCAAAACGGAACTGGGCACACTCTAGTTCGTTCCCATTGTTGAAATTTGCACACACTCAGTCACAATTATAGAAAAACAACAAAGAAATTTTACATGTCGAGCGTGCTTTACAGAAAGCCATCATGGCGGCTTTCCGTTTGGCGAGCGACCATGACTTACTTCCAACCAACACGCTGCGCGCGGGAAGCGACTGAGCGGATACAACTGACGTCGTTGAGTGCCTGTCAGGTTAAAACCATTACGTTAAACTTTATCTGTTAAACAAGTGTAGACTATAAAATAAACAATTAATTTTCATAACAAATTTTATATCCATTTGTTTAAAATTATATAAAAAAATTAGATTTAAAAAATTGGAGATTTCCATTTATTAAATACCCATAGACAATTAGTTTTAATCACAAATAGCCATCCGTCTTATCCTAACAGTCGCTACTTATATTTGGTGGGACAAGTATTATTTCTTCGTGTATATAAATTTATTAATATAAATCAATATTTAAATTGATTAAAATATCAAGCAAAATATGTTGCTATAGTATTAAATAGTACATCCATATTCTATATCTCTAAATATTTTCAATTATATTAAATATAGAATATAATTTTTTAAATTATACTTTAGTTGAAATATGTCTCTATTTTTTATTTCACTATTAGAAGTTTAAATTTACACATTTCCATCGATTTTAGCGAAATAAAAATGTCGAACTGAGTTTAGAAATATATTTTGTTTTACTATTATCAAGTACTTATTAGAAAAATATTATTTAATTTATGTAAAAAGTAACTTGGGTAGAAAATATAAAGATATGGGCATAAAATGCATTTATATATTTATAACAAATTTAATATAGGATGAAAAAAATTAGTTGCATTCACTTTTAGATATTAAATATTTCTCTATTAGTGTCAGGGTTTATTTAATATTATTCATAAAACATTGTGAAATTGTGTTTTTCCTTTAAAATATCAATGAAAACGGTTTAATTAAAATAAGGAGTGGTATGTTACTAAGGGTTAAACGACGTTTCGTTGTCTATGAAACTTCCAACGTCACCGTTAAAAAGAATTTGAGCATAGCTACTAGTAATTACATATTTTGAGTAGAATTATTTCCATAGATAATTTTTTTCCGAGCGCCAAATGTTTAAATTAAAACGTTGTTATCTAAACATTTTTGTGTATTTTTTATATACGTTTATAATTGGATGGGAAATTTAATAGAATATTGAGTTTAAGAAAATAAAACAAAATTATTAATTACATCGTATGAGTTTTATTTTCCAAACAGAAAACTGTAAAAGAACCTAAACTATTTTTTATTCCATTACTATAAAAAAAATTTAGTTTGTGTGGAATTTTTTGCAGAACACAATCGATGATAAAAAGATAACAAATGAGTAAGGTAAAGGAAATTTTATTTATCTTATTGGTTTAATACAGTATCCTTTTTTTAAACTTATTATTTTGTAACAAAAATTAATCAATTTAAAAAATAACTAATGTCGCTTATGAAAACCAATGTGACAAAGGTAATGAATTCTGTTTTCTGTTAGTTTTATTTTGGTAAAAACTATAATTTCAATCTAACAGTTAGTGACTTTTGCCAAGAGCATTTGCTTAAAAATGTTTCTGTTATTTTTTATATAATGTGAATCACTTTGATCTCAATTACATACAGGGAACCATTTGATTTGGTATATATGAAGATTTAGACATTTATATATATTAATTTTAATATGCACACCTTCCTCTAAAACTATATAACAGTTCCAGGACCCCTATCCATATCATTAAGATATTGATTAGATCAAAAATTGTTTTGACAGGAATTGGCTTCAATTGACACTAAAATAGTTATACTTACATGAAATACATCTGAACAACTTAGACATTGGCTCTTGACAAAGGTTGTTAAATTTACCCGTCCCATCTAAATAAATATTCTTGTAAACTAATTTAAAGGAAAATATGCAAGCAAAACAAGGTTTAAAAGTTTCGTAAACATCAACCTGATAAAATATGAATCAATAACTTATATTTCTATATAATATTAAACAGAATGCAGCTGAGACTTCAAGTAACGCTTATTATGGCACATTGACACATCGCAAACGCCTGGCGCTAATTAAAGACTATCTTTCAGGAAAGAGGGGAATGTAGGGTTTTATATTTGTCTCATTGGGTACGGCAATAGCATAGGGGAACTCGGTGATGCATTCTAAATGTTTCCTTCCTCAGTATAACCATTTTGCTTATTAAGATGAGAAAACTTCAGCGTTTTGCAAAGAGGTAATCTGTATTACTGTTCTGTCTAAACAAGTGTTGTAGTCGCAGAAGACTCGGACACAATAGTTTACCTGGACACACTTTATACTACTCCTTATTATCCTTTTCTGAAATAAAATTAATTTACCCTTGTCTTGAAAAAAAACTGTATCTCTTCGAAAAATTATCCAATTTTAATAATTTTTTTCCATGTTTTCTCAATAAAAACGTGTACAAGGATAATAAAATACAAAGAAAATTATGGAAATATATATTGTGAACAAAAATTTAAATATAGGTCACATCGTCATTTTCGCAGTCCAGTACATCCTCCATATCAGCAAAATAATTGTTATCGTCACTTTAGTATTATCACTATTTGTTATTATCACTATCACTCAAAATTTGCATTACGCCAAATTGTGAGCGCAATATGATGTCACTACCACTATCACTTTCTTCACAACTTGAAAAACGATCATTTTCTCTCGAATTATTTTCGTATTCCGACATTATGGGTTAAAAATTTTCTTATCCTGAATCTATTTTATGTTGTAATTACTAATAATATTATAATTTGAACTTTATGTAACACGTAGAAAGATAAAAAATTAGCGATGGGTGTGAGCGACCTCCCTTACTGCACACTAAACAGCAACTGATTTTGCGAACTCCATCGCACTCGTGGCAAATTTAGTTAGTATGCGCACGAGCGCGATGGCACTCGTCGGCACTCTTGCACCATATTTTGCTGATATGGAGGATGTACCGGACTGCGAAAATATGATGTGCAAGGTCACATTTCAGTTTTTGTTATAATTTTTGTTCACAATATATATTTCCATAATTTTCTTTGTGTTTTATTATCCTTGTACAAGTTTTTAATAAGAAAACACGGAAAAAATTATTAAAATTGGATAATTTTTGGAAGAGATACAGTTTTTTTTCGAGACAAGGGTAAATGACATCAAAAACAAAAGATTTCTTTGGCATTTTTAAGTATATATGAGTAAAAAACCATGGCACTAAAACGGTTAATATCCTCCATATTTCTAAAAGTATGTGTTGATACCTTAAAAATAAATATAGTAAATTGAAGCACTTCTAAGTATAACAGTTAGTATTACGTCTTGCTTCTGAATTAGAACAAGTACAAAAAATTATTAACGTTAAACTCTACAATGAGTGTGTTGTTATTTTGTTTTTTAGAAATAACTATAGCAAGTGGTTCAGCTCGCGTGAAGTTGCGATGTTAGTATTTTAATTTTACTGTGTTGGGATGTTTAAATCATTTATCAATCTTTTTAATAGAATTACAATTCATATATTAGGTCGTTTTTGAAGTATTCATTGGCCTCATCGCTGGCTGCACTACGTAATACCCATGTATTTCTGGTTGTAATTTTTAATATGTACCAATATCTCGTTAAAGTATTTACTGAAATAAAATATGGTAAGAGTTTTTGTTTACATATATTAAATACTTTTTCATAACTTTACTGTTTGATTTAAAAACTACAAAGAAAGATAAGAAGTAAAACCTTCACGTAAACCTTTGTAGAAGTTGTAAGTCCACCTTTGTTAAACACTCCTGTTACCTCTAATTGATTATGGAGATGTGTGCTATCCTGATCTTAATGAAGAATATTTGTACAAGTTGGAACGTCTCCAAAATTTATATATCTGGTACATCTTCAGCTTCAGAAAATATGATCATATTTCTGAATACAGGTCACTTCTCAAATGACTGAAGATCCGTGATCGACGCCAACATCACATACACTTTTTTTTAATATATTAAAAAATCCTAAGAGCCTAAATTATCTTACTAGCAAATTTAAAGATTTGTCTGCTCACGGCTTTGGGCTATGATCTGAAAGTTCACTCACCCTACTTATTCCTAAACATACCTCTACCACTTATGAAAAATCCTTCACTGTCCAAGCAGCCAAAATTTGGAATCACCTGGATCCTGACATCAGGAAAATCACGTCCCTAAACATTTTCGAAGATCGAGTGAAAAAGTCCTGCTTCTCCTGAAACCTTTTCCTTTGTGCCCTTGTCCTTCCCTGTCTTTCCCATCCAAAATCATGTCAATAGCTTATTTATTGCTTATACTTTTGTATTTTTTTTTCTAATGAAATATAAAAAATTTTCGTTGTAAAATCTTTTACAGTCTACCGACTAAATTTCAAAACCAATTGTTATTGACTGGAAGAGATTACTCGTGTAGCATACATGTACTATGCATAAAAGGTGATAAATACTAAAATAAACAAGTCTGTCGAACATCACTTTCATATATCCTCAATGTTAGCAAAGTGTTCAGTGTTCGCAAAAATGGGCCGCAATAAATAGATATTTTATCACTTGCTACACAAATATTGCTATAGCTAATTAATTTTACGATATATTTGAAAGTTGAATACAATCAAATTTTTCGAAACAAAGTCACTAACACAGTAACACAAAATTTATCAAACAGGTAAACGGACAGATTTAATTTTATAGATCTTACTTTAAATCAAAAATTTAATTCAAAATTTAAATATATATAAAAAAATCTTTTTCGATGAAATACTATAAATATAAGTAAAGGTACAACAAAAAAATGTTTTATAGTTGACTTTCATGTTTACTGTCCACAGGGGACAGTTAATGAACTGATATATCTTATAAACCAATGATTTGTTTTTATTTTTCTAAAGATTTTTAACCAAAACGATTTTTAACCGAATTCAAATCGGTCTTTTCAAAAAAGAAGGAGATATGTATGTAATATTATTGGAATAACAAAATAGTGGTATATGTCATTCTACTAAGCCCCATTTTACAAATGTACAAAATTTCAATATACATAACACATACATACATTTTTAAGTGTATGTATGTATGTATGTTCCTCTTCTTGGTACTACAGTCTTCTTTTTGCCTAGAGCAGGCCAGGGCCGTCCCAATGAGCTTTTTCCATTGGAGTCTATCAGATGCGTTAGGTCTCTAGTTGGTAACCTTTAATATTTTTAGAGATGGTGTCGTTCTTAACATCAACAAGCCATCTGAGGGTCTTACCTGTTTCCTCGTACTCGTTCCGTGGATTGTTAGAAATTAATAGCTTGGTCAGGTTGTGATCCTCTGATCTAAATAAATGTACAAGATACCTTATTGTGTTTGTTTTGATGACTTTAACAATGTCAGGTTGTTTATATTGATTATAAATTATGTGATTATAAAGAATTTGCCAAACCTTATTTTCTTATACAGCACTGAAGATTTTGTGTAGCATTTTACTTCCAAAAATTAGTAGGTTGTTTGGATCTGCTCGCTCAATGTCCAGCTTTTGCTACTGGTTGAACTAGCATTTTATAGATATTAATTTTTGTTCTATTGCTATTGAGTCAAGATCTTAGTTGGTTGTATGTATTTATGTATGTATAATTTTTGCCAGTTTGTGTCCACTAAGGCATGTCAAATCCACAAAATAACAAAAAATTTCTCTGGTACCACCCTCAAAAAAATTTGTTAACATACTTCGGTTAGTACCTACTTTTGAATTGCAGTCTGGACAAATTTTGTGCCTATTATAATAATTATTATTTCTTTCTTTTTAGTTAATCGTAGTTTTGAAGTAAAACTTCTTTACACACGCTTGACTTGGGGTGTAAGCTGGTGAATGCGTGACGAGAGTGTTACGAAAAGTGTGATCAGGCGAGGCGAACGGAAGTTGAGAGGGAGATACAAGTTAGTGAAGACAGAAAGAAAGAGAGTTACGTTTCGTATATTACTGTAGGGACAAGAGAGAGAGGCGCGAGCACACATTTTCTTTCTCTCTTTCTCTCATAGCCAGTTATGGTTCGTATATCTGAGACACAGTGCAAGCCTATTGTCTGTATCACACTGTAGGAGCAAGAGAGAGCAGTGCGCGTGCACATTTTCTTTCTCTCTTCCGCTTATAGCCAGTGCATGAAATATATATATATATATATATATATGCGAGTTTCCTAGCGTTACGTGAACGGTGATTTTTTCATTATTTCGTAACTTCATTTTGTTCTTGAACAATTTTATAAATTATTATTTTGTTCAATACATCAAATATTCTACGTTTAAAGTGAATAAAATTGTAAATTCATTTTGAAGTTCATATTTTGTAAATTTGAAGTTTTACTTCAGCCGTGTGGTCTAAACCACACTCATTTTTTATTTATTATTTATTTCGCTATTTTAAGTGGTGTAAACACCTACCTGCATTTTGAATTTGGTTTAATTCTTTTTAAATTAGGTTTTTATTAGATTCATATGGGTAAAACACAATTATTGCGCACAAAAGAAATGATTGTGGTGAATTAATTATATCTTCACAAGTCATATATATTAAACGTCAAAATGTCAAAACTTTGATAAAATTATGTAAAATTGAATTAATAATAATTAACATACAGACAAAATGTTAGTGATGCCAAAATGGCCTGGAGGTTTGACGGTGAGATTTAAAATTTGTTGAAGAACAGAATATTTTACCTGGAAACCGGCTAATGCAACATACTCTGTCAACAATAATACCACTCCACTCATGAGATGTTTGATGGCGAGGGTACCCTCACCATCTAGCTTGATAAAATAACATTGTGAGAAACTCTACCAGCTCCTTTAAGTCTTTGGCCACACTTCTGATCAATAAACAATTTTAGAACTCTAAGTTTTTTTCGTAAAAGTAAGTTTTGTAGATGGTTTCGTGAAAACATTTGCGTTTGAGTGTTACAAAAATTTTCAAAATATAACAGTTCTCGTTATTAACAGAAGGTGAAAGTAAACATTTACGTTATTGTTACTAAATATAGTATGAATGCAAATATTCAACGAGAATGCAATTTTTTCGAGGTCATGGAAGAATAGTTTTGGAATCTTTGTAAGTGGCCCTTTCAATTGATACCCAACACTGTACACGGGATAAAATGAAAAAAAAGTTTTGAGTATCTTACTTGCTTCCTTAAAAAATTTCCATTTGAATATTTTTTAATCTTAAACTATTGAGATGAATGTGGATTAATACACTTTATTAAGATTCTGAGAAGAACCACAGTAAAACACCCTCTACACTACTTGCTAAGTTATCCCGATGAACCGATGAAGTGCTCGTCAAAGTTGATCGTAGTCTGAAGTTGTTCAGTAGTTTTGACGAGTTGCATGACGTAACCTTTCTACATATAGTACTGTAAACACAAGTCTCCGTTGTGCTCACCAAGGCGATACTTAATCGAAATCCGCACACGGTTAACAGATGTGTGTGTGCCACCAACATCACTATAGGATACAAAAAATCACAGGTTTTCAAACCGTTTCTCCAAGTTACGTTTTTAAAATCAGTAAAAAATTTTTAGTACGTACTAAAAATTTGCTTGTTTAGAAAGACATAAGTTAACATTTTTCGGCGTTTCAAAACGGTATGCATTTAATCACATTGTGTGTTAAGGCTAACAGCTGGAAAAATTTTAATAACTTTGCAGATTTAAATTAAAAGTATGTTTACCTAATTCCATTAACAAGTTTGTCAACATAAATGCTATAACATCACGGTAGAGGTCGGTATATAATATTCAAGCCCAAACTCAATTAAATTGGAATCTGGATATTTAGGGTAGTTATTTCAAAACACTTCAATGCTAAAGACACGTTGAAATGCCATGACTGCTATAACAGCTGAGCACCAGAAGAATAAATTTTTTCTTTTTTACTTGTGGATTATTCAGAATGGACAGTTGCGAACATGATACAATGAAAGATTATCGAATTTGTCAACATAATACAATCTTTTTCAAAAAAACGGGCACCTAAAATTTTTTTAAAGCTATGGAAAACTTAAAAAAAAGCAGTTTTATATGCATTCGCAAAATTGGAAATGTTTGTCTGACTGTTTAAGAGTACTGGAAAACAAGATAAAATGTTCAACGTTTATAAATTTTAAATTTATTTTAAAAATATTCGATTAGAATTAAAAGATTTGTTAGCGTTATTTGTTACGTGTTGTGTTATTTATTTAAAAATAACTGTTTAAGTAATTTCAATTATTGATATGGCTCTTAAATCGTTTAACTTTGTTTTTCGTGACAAATTTTTTAACGTACATTTAGACGTAACAGTAATCGCTGGTAATATAATGACTTCTTGCCAAAGATTGTATTCGATGTTATGTCGCAACGGTTTGGTGTAAATCATTCTATTGTTTAGAGGACTTGGAAAAGATTTCAAGACAGCGATACATTCAAATGAAAACCAGGACAGGGTAGAAAACGGTGCACTGAGACTGATATATTATGAGCCAAGCTTTACGGAATCAAAAGTCTACCTACACAAACATCAAATATAATCTCGAATAAGTGGGAACTGTAAGTATTAGCCTATGGACTATCAGGAGGAGACTTCTAGAAGTTGATATCGACAGTCAAATTGTGCAACATGAAACGATTTGGAGATCTTTAGAGTAGGGTTTTATTTTCTGACGTAAGCCAACATTTCTTTATTCGGTGAGGAATGAAATTGCAAAGTGCTCAGGAGACTTGGAAAGCATTAAGCAAATGTATATTTTGAAGAGATTATGCCTTACAGTGGGGGCTATGTTATATTTTGGGCAGACATAATTTCTGAAGATCGTACGGAGTTCATTTTTGTTGAAAATGGCCCTCTGAATGAACAATGCTTCATTAGGGAAATCGTAATTCCTCATAAACAACCAGCACTAGCCATTACAGGAGCTGCTGCTGTCTTCATAGATGATAGCGCTTGAGCACATCGAGTGGGCAAAGTACTCTTACTTGACTGAGGTTGGGATTCAACATTTAGATTGGCCAGTCCCAACTTCAATCCTATTGAGCGTTTGTGGGACATTCTAAAACCTCATGTTAGTTCTCTACATCCAGCCCCATAGAACATCTGAGAACTAAAAATAATTATTACGTACGAATGGGAGTGTATTCCCCAAGAAATCATTAAAAACCTCATATCGGGCATGCCACAAATAATGGCAGTCAATTTGGCAATAGGAGGCCACATTCTATACTGATTTTTTTCTTTCTTTTGTAACTTTTGTTAAATAGGGATACTGCCAGTTGAATGTCTTCCCTTTATTTTGTTAAAACAAGTGATTGAAAATAATACAAAAAAAAACAAATTAGGAAAGTCTTCTTTATAAGCGAAAGGTTTTTTGTTTTTATTAAATAATATTTATTTCACTTCGTCGCATAATATTTAATTTCCTTACGCTTTTACTTAAACTAATTGAAAAAAATCATACGCGCCATTTTTTTTGCAATGGGTTATAACTTTTTGTAATGTTAATTTGATATAAATAACTTAATAAATCTTAAATACAATTAGATGAAACTACGTGATGTTGTATTATTTCTACTTTCTTTAACTTCTTTACCATGAACTAGGTTTCGTTGTATTACAACATCTTCAGGTGGGTTATTAGCAAAGATCTCTGCTATAGATAATAGCCCACCTGAAGATGTTGTAATACAATGAAACCTAGGTCGTGGTAAAGAACTTAAAAAAAGTAGAAATAATACTACATCACGTAGTTTCATTTAATTGTATAATGAATTTCTACAAAATTAACGCCAAATATATTCAATAAAATATTAAATATATAAAAAAAAAACGATTAATTTTGAATGTGTAGATTCCATCACCAAATTTTAATAAAGACCTTTTTCTAAACTAAAAATAAAATTGTTAATACCTGTTTTTTAAATTTTTTTCATTATGTGGTTTGTTGAACAAGAATGCCAACACTTGGATCTTAGCTGTTCGAGCTTTTCAAAATTTGATTTGGTTTTGATGTAAAAATCTAACATTCCGTTTTGTTTAGTTATGTGGTTTCATATTGACACTGGTATGTAAATAAAGATTATAGATAGACGCTAGACGTAATTTTTTATCAAAAATTTTATAAAGTCTCCAAGTTAAGTATTTAAATGAATGCCATTAAATTCTCCTATTTACGATTCATAACCCATAAACTCTGTTGGACACTGTTTAATTTTTTGAAGTTATACTTCTTTAGGCGCGTTATGAAAAAATGATGAGAGTGAAATTTCAAGATTCGTCACACAAAAGTTACAGTATGAAGTTCCAGCGGTTGCAGTCTCGAAACAAAAGCTATTGGCACCATCGTCGCCTCTGTTCACTGTTTTCATATTCATAGTATTTATCCACATGTTTCTAGTGTCTGCATTCACACACGTGTTTTAGTTTCATATAAGTGCGATTTACATATGTGCTGATAAATTATATTCAGTAGTGATTTAAATTCAATATTTTGATTAATATATTTACTATTCGTAAATATTAGTGAAAAAATAGTGTTTATAGACTTTTTCAAGTGCTCCAATATAATTGAGGTTATCTATCCGTATGTATTATTTAATGATGCCAAAGAAGTATAACTTCTCACGCGCGTACATAAGTACACGCACCGTTTTTTGTTTGTTATATATGCCATAATTTTTATTGTTTTTTTATCGATATGATTATTTCTTTACCGAAATAACCCACGAAATTTAGAAAACGGATTTTGATTGAAAATTAACTTTGTGATCATCACAATTTACGTGTATTCTATAATAGCTGCAAGTCCCAGTTTGTCCGAAAAGATTGTAACCAAATTTTGTTTTAATTTATATTTTATATAACAATTATTTACGATTAATTTATTAACGGTATTATCAACTGTTTAGTTTCTTCCTTTTGTCGAGTACAGAATGGAACGGTTCAATATTATAATATAAAAACACTTGTAATGAACTGGCCATAATAAATAGCCAAAATTAGAAACTTTTTGTAGGCACGGGTAATAGATGAGTGAGTGCATCAAACTAATAAATATAATACAATTTATTTACTAAGCTAAATGACTCACATTGATTCATTCGACTCGGTGAAACAAATAAGTTATAAATGGCTTAGACTCGCCCTGCCTTAATGCAAAGACTCATTGACTCAATCATTCACCTTAGTTAAATGATTTTGTGAACAGCCTATATTTCACAGCGTTGTGTAATGCAATTTCGGCACCATTACAGATTTAATATTACACTATTAAAACAGATTTAAATCTACCTAAACTATAATACGATAACTGATACCTTTGGAAAATAGCGAAAAACTAAAACTGTTTAATATGGAAGACTGTCGACAGCAGTACATTCTTCGCTGTGCAGCTTCCATTAGTTGATGAAGTTGGATTTTACTTTAATTTCACTTAAAACATTTACTTCTGTTTGATTGTATTGAAATAAATTTTATGATGTCAATCATATGACATCTTTCCAACAACACAAAAATCACAATATGGTACTATTTCTAACTCTTGTGGCATAAGACTGCTATTCAAAATTCATCATTTTTAAGGTTCCGTCCCCAAAATGAAAAGAAAGAACTCTTATATCACTTGGTTCTCTGTTTGTTTGTCTGCTAAAGCTGTATTTCTCAAACTTTTCGTTGAAATTAATATCATATACTGAGGCCTTTAATTTTTTATGGCGATGTAGGGTATCGCTGTGAAAATTTGTTAGTTTGTGCAACAAAACCCTATTGCCTTTTAAAGTGTACTCTTTCTTCTGATTCAATAGTCTTACTTATTAATCATTAAAACCTATAAGGTACTTCCAATCGACCTACAATCTTGAAAGTCGCCATAGGTTTTATAGCACAAGTATAGGTGAAAAATTCAGAACTCAGAGGTTTCAAATTCTTTGTAATTAGTTTGTTTTTTTTAGTTTAAGTTGTAATTAGTTTGTTTATACCTTTTTGTAATTAGTTTGTTTTTAAGTATGTAAAAGATATGGTGGGTTACTTTGTAAAAAATTAATATCTGTAAATAATTTGATTAGAATATTCTTCTTGGCATTACAGTCTAGAACAGGCCAAGGCTGCCCCAAGGAGTTTTTTCATCGGAGTCTATTAGATGCTTTACCGTTCCAGTTGGTAACCTTTAATATTTCTAAGTCATTCTTGGCATCATCAAGCCAACTGAGTTTCCTGGTACACCCTGGCTTGTTGAGAGCTAGTGGCTTGGTCGGTTTGTTATCCTCTGATCTAAATAAGTGTCCAAGATACCTTATTCGGTTTGATTTGATGACTTTAACGTCTAGTTGCTTATATCGAATATAAATTTTGTGATAGTACAGAATTCGTCAAACCTTATTTTCTTGGAGAGCACTGAAGATTTTCCATAGTATTTTTCTTTCAAAAATTAGTAGCCTGTTTTGCATGTATTTGCTCAGTCTAGCTTTTGCTGCCATAGAGCTGCTGGTTGGATTAGTGTTTTATACATATTAATTTTTGTTCCATTGCTAATGAGTCGAGATCTTAGTTGGTTTTTTAAGCCAAAATAGCATATATTTGCTATATCATTTTGATTAAACTTTAATGTTTATAAGTGCTACTTAATGTTATGTTAAGTATTTAATGTTTACTGTAATACTTTAGTGTGATTAGTGTAATACTTAATGTTTATAAGTGCTTAATGTGTACAGAACTTTCGTAGTGCGATTACTATTCGCGCTTCTGAGGTATTTTTTTATTACACGTAAAGTCAAATTATTGCTATGGAAGCAACTTGAGCTCCGAATTAAGTACAACAGACCAAAGGTAATGATTGGTTTTGTGGTAAAATGTAACGCTTCCTAATCAAACTTAAGAGACAAAATGGTGTAAGGCGTACATTCTACATCATGTGCGTATTCTTTCAACGAGAGTTAGTATATTAATACCTGTGTATTTCAATTGCTTTGGCGTGTGTCACTCTCCGATGCACAGCTTTAGTATAGAGTATTTGATAAACTTGTTTATTTTGTAAATCATAATTTTAAGGTTAGGAGATTTAAATTTATTGTTTAGATACGGATGGCAAAAGAGGATTTTTAGTAACATTCAGTGTACTCTACGAAAGTAAACGAGACAGAGCGATGCCTCAACTCTGTCTGTACCATTAAATTTAGAAGATCATAACTCGCTTATCTTTTAATGAATTTTTAAAATTTTTTCACTACAGTTTTTAATTAATTTATAGGTTCTTGATATTCTACTAAAAACAGCAAATTTAGAAGTAGTCAAACACCGTATTACGATCGAGTATTTGAATAATTCACGGTCTTTTCATATTGCATAGATTGCATTTGGTTCCATTATCGTCTATGTTTCGTAAACATTTTTCTTTTATGCCTGAAGTTTTCACTTATATTAAATTAACTTCCAATAGATAACGACTAAGGTGTAAATTGATCAAGGATCTTATTGAAGTAAAAATACGAACCATATATCGAGATATATATTTGTTTATTTATTTATCTACTTTAATGTATCTAATTGATACATATAGCGGACTTATTGCTACGAGAGCAATCTCTTACAGCCAATCATAACACCAGTCCAGCCCCGTTTGACGAACGGCCAAGAATTGAATCCGGGTCCCTGCGGTGCGCCGCGTCATTTTAGGTCTTGTGATCAATCCAACACACCCCGGTGGCGACACATTGTAAGTGTAAAAAGTGTTCATTAGCTTATTTGTTATCTAATAATTCAGCAATTAGTTGGTTAATACTAACTTTTACACACGTACATACCATGTTATGGCTGACAAGGTTACGGGGATAACTTAAAGAAAAGCTCACATATGGCTGCGTCAGTAGTCATTGGATTGACAGACTACTGCTCGGGAGTCCAAATCCCGTCTCGTTTCATTTCCTCTTTTTTGTCTAAATAATAATACAATACATTTTTTAGTAATTATAATTCCAAATTTTATACATTTTTTAATTTACTTTTTTTATTTACCTGCGAAAATTTTACAATCATTTACAATACAATTTTTTCATATTTTTATTTTTACGGGTTACTTCGGTAAAAAAATTAAAATATATGTATTTTAATTAAATGGATTGGATGTGGTACGAGTGGGGCTTATTTCTTTGTTGTTGCGATTTTGTCAATACTGTCAATTCAATAGACTTATTAGTCTGCACTGTGTTGCAAACACTCGAAAACTGAAGCGTAAAGCAACCCCCCAAATTCTGATACGGTTTTAAATACCCATTTAAGGTTACAAGGTCTTAATGGCTGGAACACTAACTTTCCATTATTCAATTAATATGTATCACTTATAAATTGCTTGACAGATTATTTATTTTCTGTTCACTATTTCAAAAATACATAAGATATGTGACACTATGTGACACATTGGTGAATGACCCTACAACTGGGCAAGGTCAATCATATTCCCACTTCATAAAAAAGGCTCAACTGCGGAGTGTGACAATTACCGAACGCTAGCCTTAATATCACTTGCCAGCAAACTTTGGTTATACATCATTAACAACAGAATCCGATACTTCTTGGACTGGCAAATACCACAGGAGCAGACAGGTTTCATCAAGGGGAAGGGCACTTGCGAGCAGATCTTGAACATCCACCAACTGTATGAGAAGTTGTACGAGTTCAACGCTCCTATTATTTTCTGTTTCATCGATTATAGTAAGGCCTTTGATGGTGTCATCTGGTCGGCTCTGTGGGAAGTGCTGGAAGAACTTGGTGTACCTAAATATCCAATTGCTCTACCACAACAACAAGGGCGTAGTGAAGGTCGAAAGAATAACATCTAAGCCATTTAAGTTTGGAGAAGGCGTCAGGCCGGGTTGCATCCTATCCCCCATTTCTGTTTAACATTTACGGAGAATACATCGTAAGGCGTACTCTAGAAAACTGGAAGGATGGTGTCATCATAGGAGGCATCAAGATCACAAACCTCAGGTATGCAAATAACACAACACTATTGGTGCGAATGAAGCTGAAATGAGGAACCAACTTGGCAAAATGGAAAGAATAAGCATGGAATTAGGTCTCAAAATCAATCACTCCAAAATCAAACTCATGGTAGTACACCGCGCCAACTCATTGCACATGATAGGTGCCTTATCCCTCGAGACAGTCAATGATTTCATTTACTTGCGCGGTAGCATCAGCAACACAGGCTCTTGCGAAGGAAATCAGGAGGCGTATCGGTATGGCCAAAAATGCGATACCCCAGCTATACAGAATTTGGAAGGATAGGAACATATCACGGAAGACGAAGATTTCACTTGTGAGCTTTTTGGTATTGTCCAATTTTAGTTTTGTCTCGGAAATATGGAAGATAAAAAAGGCAGAACATGACTGCATTGACACTTTCGAGATGTGGTGCTAGAGGAAGATGCTTCATATTCCATGGACTGCGTTCCTTACAAACAAGTCTATTTTTCGATTCATAAAAACCAGGCTGTCCACTATCTGCTTGCAAAGGATTCTAAAATTCTTTGGACACATCACATGGTAGGATGGATATAACTTGGAGCAGCTGTTGGCAAACAACCAAGGTGCGGAGCCCAGCTAGATGGGTTGACCAAATACGTTTGGTGTTAGGCTCAAATTTGCATGAGGCACTCCAAGCAACTAAGGACCAGAACAGATGAAGAAATATTGTGCACGACCTTCAGGAATAAGGAACATTACGCGAGGAGGAGGATTTCAAAAAGTGATGTTGTACAATATCGTGATGTCGGTCACTTCCATTAGTACTAAACAGAAATTTTCCTTTGCTGGTCTGGTTACAAAATTCAGCAAATACACCTATTTGCTGCAAAGTTGCAGCTCTAGTATTTTAGGTGTAGTATGGAAGTAGCATTTGTTTCGTATATACATGGATGTATATGTACGTACTACGTATGTATTTTGTATTAAGAATAATATATTATTTTTTTAAGAAAAATTCAATATGTTTTAAACTGTGTTCAATAAAGCGAACTAAACATTAGGACTGACAAATGCATTGGTACTACAATCTTTATTGCTTAGGGATAAAAGTGGGTATCATCACATATTACGATGTTTTGTTAATTACGTATATCCGTCAAATATACGAAATGAATTCCAACAAATTTCACTTTGTTTCAATTTTCGTTTTCAATTAAGTATACATATATGAATATATATAATATAATTAATTTTATATGGCATAACGGTGCCGAATAAATATAATACTCTACCTATTGACATTAAACATTTTGCATTTGTGATTCCTAAAATGACTTTTAAAATGCCCCCTTTAGGAATCCGTTTTTTGAGTCCCTAGACTTAAAAAAAATTATTCGGAAAACCTTAAACAAAGGAAAGGACTAATATACCACAATAAGGAAGGAAGACTAAGATTTCTGAATAGAAATCATTTAAGGCTGTTGAAAAACACTTAGCTAGGAAATATTCTTTGCGCTACGATTCATTTGAGTTTCGTTTTGAAGATGTGACATAAAAGATAAAAAAGTTTTGAAAAAGGTGAAAAAGGAACTAATAAGCACATTAGAAGACTAGTTCGGGTTGGCACTACCAATATTAATGATATACTAATGAAGACTACTACCTACTACCAATATTTACCCTACTACCAATATTAATGAAGACTAGTTCGGGTTGGCACTACCAATATTAATGATATTGACAGAGCACCCAGTACGCGAGACAACAGTCCTAACCGACGTATCTGACTGACGAAATTTAGATTTCATTATTTGCTTGATATCATCACCGATTTGCTTTAATTTTTTCAATAAAATTAAAGAAAGTGTTACATACTTACCAAATGCATTTTTTTTACGCAAGGTCATACAATAAATATTATATATGCATTCGGCAAAGATGCGCATTCAGTGTAAAGGAGAATTAAAATGATATGACAAAAGTTCTTAATATTGTACTGGCGTGGCAGAAGGACATCAAAGACGTTTAAAATGTTAAAAAGATTGAAAGATTTAATGACTTTCAGTGCAACGTAATTTTAAACATAAATTTTTAAAGATTTAATCCATTTTTAAAGGGTCTTGAGAAAGGCACCCTAAAATCTGAAAAAGCTTCTTCAAGAAGCTCATAGTGAGAGTTTGGAGTCCGTTTGTGGGCCAATGCAGTTTTTTTTTCAGAAATTACACATGCTAATAATTTGAAAACTGATAGATATGTAAAAGTTTCTAAAGATTGAATCCATTTTTAATGGATCTTCAGAAAGGCACCCTAAGATCTAAAAAAGCTTCTTTAGAAAGCTTATAGTAAGACTTTGGAGTCCGTTTGTGGGTCACAGCAGATCTTTTTCAGAAATTGCACATGCTAATAATTTGAAAACTGATAGATGTGTAAAAATTTCTAAAGACTGTATCCATTTTTAATGGGTCTTCAGAAAAGCATCCTTAAATCTCAAAAAGCTTCTTCAGAAAGCTCACAGTGAAACTTTGGAGTCCTTTTGTGGGCCATAGAAGTTTTTTTTTCAGAAATTGCACATGCCAATAATTTGAAAATTGATAGATATGTAAAAATTTCTAAAGACTGAATCCATTTTTAATGGGTGCTCAGAAAGGCACCCAAAAATCCAAGAAAGCTTCTTCAGAAACTCAGAGTGAGCCTTTGGAGTCCGTTTGTGGACCACAGCAGTTTTTTTTCAGTAGTTGCACATGCTAATAGTTTGAAAACTGATAGATATGTAAAAATGTCTAAATACTAAATCCATTTTTAATGAGTCTTCAGAAAAGCATCCTAAAATCTCGAAAAGCTTCTTCAGAAAGGTCACAGTGAAACTTTGGAGTCCGTTTGTGGGCCACAGCAGTTATTTCAGAAATTGCACATGCTAATAATTTGAAAACTGATAGATATGTAAAAATTTCTAAAGATTGAATCCATTTATAATGGGTCTTCAGAAAGGCTCCCTAAAATCAGAAAATGCTTTTTCAGAAAGCTCACAGTGAGATTTTGGAGTCCGTTTGTGGGCCTCAGCAGTTTTTTTTCAGATATATATATACTAATAATTTGAAAAGTGACTGTTATATAAATTGATTGTCCACACCAAACCAGATGTCAAAATCTTCAAAAAAATGTTTTTTTCATGAATCAAAAGAACCCTTTTATATGTACATTCCTGCCTATGTGGAATGACGCCACACGCTCAGTCGTTCAAGTAGGTGTGTAGATATAAAATATGCAGGGCACAATAGGAATTGTAGCTATCAGCACGCAGACGCGCAAGCTCGCTATGCCACCGATAAAAATAATACAATTTAACCTTTACAATCGTATCCCACTCACCAAGCAAAGCCTACTCCAACACAGACTACATTTTTCTTATATTGACAACATTATATACTAGTAGAAAAAACTTTCAAAAATTATAAAATTCCATGAGCCACGCAGTCATTGCCGCAGAAGTGCTGAAAACCCTTTATGTGGTGGTTTCTGTAAGCGATTTAGTCTTAAAATGTTTTTGCTTGTATGCAGAAATTTGTGTTCATTTTTCAACTCATTTCGTTAAAACGTTTCTGCACGTGCGCCTGTTCGCACTCTCTCCTATAGTTTTGACTTAAGTTTTGAGCCTGCGTACAGAAACGTACGTGTAAAGCGCCCTAAAGATATAACATGGAGGACATTTTATCTTCTTTAATCAGGTCAAGTGAATGTTATATGAAAGGTGTTTCTGAATCTAGTATTATTTTAATTCTTAATTTACACATTTCAAAAAGTCAAAAAGTTTTGAATTATTTATATAAAGTAGATGCTTGTTTAAAGATTACAGGAACAACAAAACAATGTACCTACGTTGATATGTACCAAATATACCACACGTGAATTGGATTCCCACATACCCAGTTTTTAGTGATTTCATAAGTATTTTCAGTAATATCTTATATCTTATATATATATATATATATATGTATACATATATATCACAAATTTTCAGCAATATTTTGCAATATTTTGATTAATAAACATAGCCACAAAAAATAAACAACATTAACAGACTTATTATATTTATTATATAAAGAAAAAATTCTTTTTCATATTTTAAACATACTTACACATTTAGTTCCTAAAAGTGATCCATCTGTCTCTGGTTGGATGCAGTCGTGGACATGGTTACTAAGCCCATCGGTGTAGTAATCCTTTTAAAACTAAATTGGATCTATTTCTATTTTATGTGCATGAACAGTCAGTTTCTAGGAAAAATAAAAAAGAGGCATATAATCTTAGAATAATGAAATTTCTAGCCGATTCTAATTCACCTTGGGCACGTATACTAGAAGTATCAAAAAATAACCTTTTTTATTTAATTTTTCCAAGTTTTTGATCTCCCACAATATGTTTACTTCGCTGAAACCCAAGATTCGTTTAGTCAATCCCTCAATTATGAAAAAGCACTAAAAAGTTTGTTAATTGTTTTTAATTAATACCGTTATATTAAAACATTAATTTAACGTATTAGTAGTGTGTGAATAGTTAAAATTCGTTTGATAAAACACGTTATACCTATATAAAATAAATAAAAAATATGGTTACAAATAACACTACAAACGAACAATGACGAACAAAACAGTCAAAAAAAGTACATATGTAAGAGATAGTCATTTTGTAGAAATGGCAATAGGGACCGTATAAGATACTATTAGGTCCATCTGGTGATAAATTTATGAATGTTTGGTTACTGTTATTATACAAAACAAAGCTGAATATAAGTTTTCTTTCAATTAAATAAAGCAAAACGTGAATAATTCACATCTCTAACTTATTACTTTGTCTATTGCGCTTATTTAATACGTAATCTCGTACAATTACAGTAGAGCATTACTTACCAACAAATTTACTTCGTACTTGACCGCGATTCTTGTTTATGCAATCACTTGACCGGTAATTTTATTTCTTAAATAATTTTTTCACTTTTGTCAGTGTTACTTTTTCGTATTCAACCAATATTTATTCGCTGGAAGCCGACCAGACGTGGTACATACGTAATCAAAATTCCTTGCGATGTGGCACTGTGAACGTTTTTAGCGACATCTATGTTTCTTGTATGTTCTCCATTAGTTAGTGTTTTAAAGACCATTTTTACAGCGCTAATGACATGTCAGTACAATCAGCCCTATGTGGTATCATGTTACTTTATGAATCACATAAGGCTATTCTTAGCCGTTAAACAGACGTCCGCATGTTGTAACATCATTAAACTTTTATTTTGACAGCCATATACGTTAAAATGGTACCTTATTTCAATTGGGTATTTGACTAAATTTTTTTTATTCCATTAATCATAATTTCAAGGTACAAGCTGATGAAGAGTGAAAAAAATTTTTAAAAATCTTAAAAAATTGACCGAGTTGTAAAAGATTAAATTTAACCTTTAGACAAGGACGGGAATACTGTGTTGTGAGGATATTTATAATATAGCACATTATATTCTACAAGAGAAAAGAGACAGGGACTTACCCAACCCTGTCCGTAACTTCAAATTTAGAAGCCTATAACTGGTTTATTTTTCAATAAATTTTTGAATTTTTTTCAAGACTGGTTTTTAATTAACTTATATTTCACAATATTGTATGAAAAATATCAAAATTTAGAATGAGTCAACTACCGTATTTCCATAAAGATAGCTGAAACAGTTGACAGTTGACTTTATAGATAACAAACATTTCTTTTAATAATATACTAAATTTAGCCTCACTGCTATAAATAAGTGGGCGAACATAATAATTATATGTAAAATTAGATCCAACAAACATTGTTATATATTCCATCACATAAAAACTACATTGCATTTTCTGAAACACCAATAAAATCTATACTTGAGAATTGATGAATGTCTCTGATCCATATATGTTACTAAATAATATTTTCGTAGAACATTTTCGACTACATAAAGAAATAACAAAATTTATTAATAGATAATTTGAGACCGATGTCGAAAGTTTATAAAAACATTACTTGACACACTACAAAACAAAATAACCTATATAAATAAATCTTCTGTCATCCATAGACAAAGTACAGAACTGTCATCCTCAATAAAATAGCTCTGTCCTTTTCTTTCTACTTGTAAATTTATATTACGCCATTCCTTTCTCTCAAGCCAATGAAAAATAGCATTAAGTTAACGAGTACTAAAGTTTAGGATAACAGCAGTGCGATACAGCATGCCAATTTTGAAAGGGTACATTAACACAATCGTTATTGTGCGTTAACTAATAGATATGTTACGTAAAGTGAATGATACAACATAGAGTTGAGTTTAACATCATTGTGGAATATCTTTTCAATTAGACTTATATTTGAGCTGGAAATATGGACAAACGGGCTTACATTCTGTTTGGAAATTTTGAAATGAATTTTTTTTAGGATCCAACAAAATCAGTACAATTTCACAACACCACTTGTGCGCATTTGTAAACATAGCACAGCTATCTTCCACTCTGTACTATATTCACTTCCACCCCTGTCCACAGGATAATAGATTATTACTGTACTCGTGAGTTTGACATTGGTTAGGATAGAAGAAGGATGGTGATGCGAGCTCAGAAAGACTAACGTTTAGAAAAGGTACGATTTTTTCAATTGATCTTAGGAAATATTTATCAAGGATATTTTCCTGGTTTTAGGATCCAATTGATTCCAAAATTTTGCTGCTCGGACAGTAAAGGATTTTTTGAGAGCGGTAGAGGAATGTTTGGAAATAAGTAGGGTAAATAAACTTTCAGAGCTTACGTTTTATTACATAATTTTTTCATTATTGTGATTCTCGGTGTGAGACCTGAAAATGTTAAGGAACAATATGGAAATTCGTGATAGCTTCTGTGGAAATCAAGATCATAGTTGCAATACAATGAAAACTAAATTTTTTGCTGAATGCCATGACGCAATCTGTAATATGTTAAGGAATTGATTACGTGGTACCAATTTTTTCAGGAATTGATTATGTGGTATCAACTTTTATCAATATTCGGATTATAGGACTAATTTGATTAACTTATGGGTACAACGGACGTATATTTTTTAAGTAATATAAAATTTTTATATTTAAACAGCAATTTCACATCGATTTTCTCAAAAACGTTTGAAAATTCTCACATTCCTTAATATTTTCAACTAAGTTTGAAAGGGAATCACGGTTTTTAATTATAAAAACATGCTCTTACGTCCTGATATGCAGAATTAATTATCAAAATAGATGTTGCAAAAAGCACCAATAAATGTCCAATCGCTTTTAAATTACCTTAGTATTATTAGTTCTTTTTAAAAATTTTTTAAGGTTTCCTATTTTTTTCATGCCATCGAAATAGAATACAAGGGGTATTCTACTGTAGTAGAATGCAAGGGGTATTCTACTCTAATAGATAGATTGATGATAGTTGATGAGGGTTTGTCAAGCGTGATTTTCTACTAGATTTGGCTACCAACAAAATTTAAATATGCCAATTTTTAAGACTGGCAGTCTGAAGTCTGGATAAAGTATGAGAAGAATTTTGTTGCTATTTTATATGTTTTTTATACAACAATAATATTTATAAATTGTTCGAGTCATTCCATCTTCCTTATCTGAATTTCTCTTAAATATAAAATATAACATATATAATCTAAGTTACATATGTATACAGTATAAATGTACACACTAATAAAAAAATAAAATACCAAATAAATCCACATTAAATTACTAATGTGAACGTATGAAAAAGGTTTACAATACCTGAACTTTCAAATCGGTTTGTTTACAAAGATTCTTTTTTCAAATACAAAGGGTATTCCACTAGTAGAATTTAAGGGGTATATTACTTTGGTAGAATACAAGAGGTATTCTATTTCTAAACCATTCAAAGTAACAGAAAAACAAGAATAAAACAACCAATGATTCTGTTAAATATTTTTTTAATAAAAAAGGGACAAAAATTATACTTGTAATATAAATAACGTACAATATTGGTAAGTCGATACAATTACTCCGTTCGACGTATATTATTATATCCGTTAAATTTATTCGTAACGATTAAACATGCTCGCTATGTTCACAGGTTATATATATATATATATATATATATATATATATATATATATATATATATATATATATATATATATATATATATATATATATATACAAATATTAATTTTAACATCAAAGAAAGATTGCGAGAAAGACGCGTGCGTGGCGGTACACAACGATGAACTGATTTTGATGTTATGTGCCGAAATTATTTGTATATTCTAGATAAGCATTGTGATTAATATAATAAAACCTGTTTTCTGGATCAAAGCTAAAAAAAATGTAAGGATAGATTCTAGAAATATTTGATGTAAAATCCCATGGTAACGGTAATGCCGGCAAGCATCCATTTCATGTCACATTAAACCTCCGTTTCTAATAGAGATAAGGAACTATCTCAAATATCATGAAATGCAATATGGAGCATTGTTAGGGCTGCGCACTCCAATTTGTGGTAGGAAATTAATCCTAACACTACATAAAATTTTATGAATGGATCTTTGATAAAAATACTACTCCATACCGCGTACCCCTGGCTCAAAAACAATCACAGCTCAACATTTCACTTTTGGGACTTCCAACACAATATGACGATTTATGAAAACATATAGTTTAATTGTACATGTCATAAATAACGTTAACTATTAAATCATACTTGTCATGTCAAATGATAATAATTGTTACTTAACAAAAGGTGTTGACAACACGTCATATTTCGGTTAGGAACGCAACTGCCATCTAGTGTAAAATTGTTTGAATTACATAAAATTAAGTTTCCATACTATCTAGTTGTGTCAATTTTAATTCATTACAAAAATAATTTTGTGTCCGAGCTCCTAAACTTTCAAACCAACTGGATCCGGAGATATTTTTTGTCAATAAACATCTTCTAGAGTCATCTCAGAAAGTCTTACCTTCCATAATCCCTATTCTTCACCTCAATTCAACACCTAATAATTTCTTATCATTGTGAGTTGAAATTACAGTGTATGGTAGCAGTATGGTAGCGATGTACAGCAATATACAGGGTGTAAAGTTGAATACCACAAAGGCGTTGAGAGGTAATCCTCCTCAATGTCCTAAAGAGAACAATGTAAACCGTTTTTTGAAATTCTGCATAACGAAAAAGTTACAAGCGTTTGAAAAATTTTAAAAATACAGTTGTCACTGCAGGGTTAATTACGTCATCGTCAGTTGATTTATGAAAAAAACAAAGACGTACATTCAGTTTTCACCAAATGCGACGCATTTATTACGCACATCACATAAAATAATATTACACGTAATATGTTATAACGAAAACATAATTAATACCCTTTCTAAACCCTGAAATGGCGGCACACAAATTTAATTTAAATAATTTCTGGTAATTTTTATTGATTATCTTAAATTATTTTTACTATCAAAATTAAAATGTGGAAATATGGTAATTATTTAGCAATAAAATTTAGACTTTGAACCTGAAAAATTCGAGAACAGCTTGGTATTTCAAAACACGGTTTTCACTGTTTTCATTACGATAATTCACGGTTTCGTAGTATTTAACTTTACATTCCGTATACAAAATTTTTCACATCAATAAATTTTTCTCACCAAACTGTCACGTTTCATGTAAGAGAGGTTTTATTTTTGGAACCTGTTTTTGGACACTTGGTGATATACAAAATCGCTGAAGGAAAATTTAACAACCTTAACTGGCCTATCATTTTCGATTGAGAGCATTGAGTCAATCTCGTCTTTTATTGAAGTTGTCAAAATTTTTATTTCTTTCCAAGATTCCACGTTTAGCATCATCGAAAGATGGAATATACCCCTATTGCAACCATGGAAAATACAGGCTCAGTTTCTTCTTTCCACATAATCTCGGGGAAGAACAACCTCAAAAGTGGGTCTATTTGAAGCTGTGATTGCTTCACCAACATGCATTGAATTGATTAAAAGAATATTTGGCTCGGTGGGAACCCAAAGTGATTTCATTCTGACATTTCATTCTATATCTTCCCCAAGACACTTTTCTTCTCCTTTTGTCTTTAAATTTGAGGGTAACGTTAATTGTCCTAAGTACGACAAAGGTTAATGATATATTAACAGAAATTAGACAAATGGAGTGGCATTGGACAGGGAACACAATGGATATATCTACTATGAAAATCAGCAAAAGACAATTGCTGAGATGGGAAGATGACGTCCGAAAAAATTGGTGTGGGCTGATATAACACTGCAGCATATAAAAAATTTTGATGCCTACGGTACGACAGTTTGAATAAGCTGTCGCTGTCAGTCAATATAGGTTCACATTATTATTAAGGCTCGACATTTACATTCACTGGCGTATTGTATATTCAAATGCTATCATTTCATCGCCTTAACAGATGGAAAACAAAAAAAATCTTTTGAATTCCAAGTAATTAATATATAAAAAATTCTGAGGCCTAGCTCGGATTCAAACCTTGTACACTCGTAATGAACTAAGTAACTTTTCAAATGCCTACATCATTAGGGTGCAGCAAACATAAAAACACAGTGATTATTCATATAGAGAATTTCTGTATTTAGGAATAGCAAAAAACTATAAACTTATAGTAACTCAAATGTTTTTTCATTTTTCCGAACAGTCCAATAGGACTAAACAAAATATAGGTTCGTAACACATGGCCAATTTTGTGTCGCTAAGTCAATTTTTTTACCATATAGTTAAGGATCTCGAGTAATTTGTTAAGCTGGTGCAGTCTGATAGATCATATTAAATTCCACATCCTTGCCAAAATTTAAGCTAAGCATCTTGCAAATTATTGATATCATAAACATTTTTATACAACCCACTTTTCACGAGTTACACTTTGCATTACAGTTTGCAAGACCGTAATGAAAAATGTTACACAGTGTGTATACAGTTTGCCAGTTTGCAAAACTTAGACGTATGCTTAGTGTTTTACGAAATAATCCGAAAAACCAATTTCTGCAAGTTTTAACGTGTTATAACTCGTAAACAGTTGATTCTATGAAAATAACTACTCGAGACAAAATTGTAGAGAATTTTATGCTCTACAAAAAAGGATTAATTCTTTTTTGATGTAGTAGTAGCGGTTTACAAGATATTTAGCTTCAAAGTGTTCGTAAAGATAAGGAATTTAGCATAACCTCCCAAAGTGCACCAATTTGGCAAGTCACTCAACGCGTGACCTTAAATACGTAGCCTAAAAGGATACTACAGCTTTTAAGTACCATCACATATTTCTATCTTCCTCTACTGACGTTCCCTATATTCATGAGCATTCTGTTCGTCGTGGGACATTTTCCTCTTCAATCAGCCTGACGGTATCGTCCAAAATTACATAGGAAAAAGTAGCCTTATTGACATCTTTAGGTCAAAAAATTTAGTCAAAAATTACCATTTATCCCAAATTACGTCTTCATTAAAACGTAACAATCATACTGAAATTTTATATATCGTATGTAATTTTTTCTTTAAAAATACATTTTCTAATCGTGACATAATTTTTTACACAAGTTTAGTAGCTTAAACATTATGTCAAAACAAACAGTCGAACTCGCCATCTTTAAATATTAACAATATTAATCCAGATTTATATTAAACTTCTTACTTTTTTCTTTCAACCACATTGCTACAACGCCATATTTTATTCATCCTTCTGATCTACCTAGTCCTACTTCCAATAATTTCAGCTGATATATACTTCTTACTTCCACGCTTAAATGCTAGAACGGATACACCTTCACGCACTGCCAACAGGCGTCTTTCTAGCAATCATTATTTTTTCTCCGCTACCCTTACTAAAACTCTTTTCATCCATTCAAACTTGTGTATGTTTGTATTTCAAAATTTAAAATATAATTTATTTTCCATCGCCGTTTCAGGTTTATTTTTTTTAATACAACTTAAAAATAGACGCAATTTTGTCAAAAGTGATTAAAAAAAATAACATGTTTATAACATTTAGTGTCCATAATGATTTAATAAAACAAATTTTTCCAAGACAATAAACCAAATTAATTTTTAAAAAATATTGAATTTCCATATCTTAGTACAGATTTATTCAGTATTCGACATAAAAAAATGAAACGTGTTTATTTAAATATTCTACTACGTAGATATTTCGTAATCGTTGTAAAGTATATGGCATAGACCTAATATAATATTTTGGCGTCAAAAAAGTTTTCCACCATTTGTTTTGCATTTTTGGAAGCAATATAAAAAAAAAATACAACATATAGAAAGTCTAAAACAAATACGACTTGGTAAAGAACAAATGTAAATTAAAAAGAACCAAAAACAATACTACTCAGCGAAAACAAAAACAAATGCAACTCTACGAAAAACAAAAGATTCGCCTTCTTGACGAAAACGAAAAATTCACATCTCGCCCTCGACGAAAACGTAAACTTGCGGAAAAAGGAATTAAAGAGACAAATTGGCTGAATTTAAAAAAAAATTAAATTACATATTCTTAAGATTTTTGTTTCCTTGTCTAAAACTATGCAAAAAATATTTTAATATATTTTGCTCAATATTTCAGTATAAAAAGAATTTCATTTCAAAATTTTTTCAGATCAGATAAATATTAACATGTATAATTAAGTCTTATAACATACCATAAATTTGTAGACTTCTTTATGGATATTAATTTGGTACCTATCGGTAAATACTGTGGTTTATACCTCAATTAAAGAGGTTAAAAAAATGTTATAATTGCAAAACATATTCCAATTAAATAACAAAATATAAAAAGTTAAAACGGTAATGTTTCACTCGCATTCAGACCATAAACAAATTTTCCTCGATTGCATCAAAAAAGAATAGATTCCAATCGGCTGTCATTTTCAAATGTCAAATTGACACTTAACAACAATGGCACGCATTCAATATAAAATAGCTAGTTACGGATAGCATTAAAAAAAAATTGTCAAATTAACATGTCATTTTAATCAGGCAGCTAAACAATGGTATGCAGCCCATTCTATTGCAAAACTTACTTCTTTTCCTATCACTGACATTTTGAAATGTCAAAACGTCAGTTTGATATTGAAAATTATATTTTTACATAAGTTTTTGCAAATTCTCATACCGCAAATATTTTTAAAAGCAAAATGGCAGAGCACAATCTTAAATATAATGAAGAAGTGACCTAAATTTTATTTGAAAAATCATTTAATAGATTTTTAATATGGTTTTAAAAAAGCCCCGTTCATAGAGTATAAACTTCCTTTTATACTTTCGTCATTTACCAAATATTATGCTACAGCTTGTGTTGATTATGGTAACACAGATTGTCTATTTTATTTTTATAAATCGAAAACTTAAAGAATCTAAAATGAGTTTTTAAAAAAAATTGGTCACTACCGCCATTTTCCTTTATTTACGTATAACTTCCAATTTGCCATCCACAAACACTAAATAAATAGCAACTTTGACATCTCGCCACCTTCCTTGTATTTTTTTTTCATAAATTCAACGCTTAACCTCTAATTCCATCAACAAATCGATTTGGAAACTAGATAAAACAAAACGAAAATTGTTATTAAATCTACGTTTGACAATTATTGTGAAGTACTTCATCGATAAACATGTTATTAATTGATATATGTCTAGATCTCAATTCAATACGTGTGCAAAAATACGTAACGTGATGCAAAAATGACACATACTTAAATGACAAAAAAACAAACATCCGTGTGATCTAAACTTCGCTCAAAATAAAAAAAAACGTTATTGTTTTTTATTGTATCATTCTTAAGGAGCCCTGATCGCTATCGTATAAAGACTGGATTCAACAGAAAAATACAATAACACATAAAAAAATTTCTGTTAATCGTTACTTTTCTCAACCTCCTAAGAAAGTGGTAATGATATTCCAGCGATATCACAATAAAAATTGTGTGAAAAACGTAAATGAATATATACTTTTATCATACACACCATAAGCATACAACATTTCGTTCACTAATCCAAATGCATAAAAGCATATAGTTTTTTTTTTATTAACACCATAACATACATAACCCTGGTTCGGTAGTCAAAAAAAATTGCAAGATTATGTTACTCCAAAAAATCTGTGTGTCCACATCGCTACCGATGTTCATCGTTTACCAAAAACCTACAATAATTTCAGTATAATATATAATAATTTTAAATAACATCTATACGAACAACAAAATGTTCCCTATTATATGCAGTACGTATTCAGTTCGTGGACGCAAACGAAGGTAATTTCTATATTTTCGACAAACTAACAATGCGTTACACTGTACTCAAAGAACGTGCAATTTCTATTTTTTCCACAAACTAACAACGAAGAATGCGTTACACTGTACTCAAAGAACGTGGAAAATGACTCAAAATGTTTTTCTAAAAAAAAATATCCGAACAATCTTTGAAGTATAACTTGGCTGAAGTGTTAAAACTAGATGATGGCAAAACTCCAATTTTAAGAGTAGTTTTAAGAAAGATAAAATAAACGTTTCTTTTTTTTTGCCTCATAAACAAATGAGTTTTTTTTTAAATCTGGCAACTCAATAGGATAGCCCATCTGTCACATGATTGTACAATTTATCTGCAACAGCTTTGTCAATTTTGAAATACAAAAAATTTTAATGGCATCATTATTTTATTTTTATACCTGACTAGAATAATCAAAAAATATTTTTGACGAAACTTATATAAACAAAAAAAAAAATTTTTTTTTAGTACCATCAAATAGTTAGCCACTTTCATCAAATGCCACCATGACCAGAGTATTGCCAGGCATTTAACACCAATTTATTTTTACCCATACTATCAGATACCAACACCTTTTTCATAAAATTTTGCAGACACAATACTTTGACATTGGCAGGAGTATAATCTCAGTGTTGCTATCACATAAAAAATTTTTTGCCAATCAGTCGTATCAATGAAAATGCCAACAATGCAAAACTTTCGTGGCAATCTATAAAAGAAAAATCCCCAAAAACTCTATTTCCCAATATCCTGAATTAAATTTGGTTGTATCGAGACACATTTCTTTCAAACACACATATCACGTTTGCGCCCACAGACTAAAAATGCACGGTTTCGTAAGCAATATTCACATATTATTATAAGTTGAAGTAGAGTTATGGAGACTCAGCTAGATAGCTCGGGTGCGAGGGCGTTTCCATTGGTGGCGATCGGCTCCGGAGTTCCGTTACTGGTTTCCACTGCGCCCTTCACCGGTTTGCTGACAAATATTTTTACTTCCTGTGAACAAATAATATATATTACTAGAGTAATCTACACCTTAACTATTTGAGTGCCGACGAGCGCCATTGTGCTCGTGTGCGTACTAACTAAATATATCACGAGCGCGATGGCGTTTGCACGCATCGCTAATTTCTTATCTTTCTACGTGTTACATAAAGTTCAAATTATAATATTATTAGTAATTACAATATAAAAAGGATCCAGGAAAAGAAAATTGTTAACCCATAATGTCGGAATACGAAAATAATTCGAGTGAAAATGATCGTTTTTCAAGTTGTGAAGAAAGTGATAGTGGGAGTGACATTGTGGTGCGCTCACAATTTGGCGTAATGCAAATTTTGAGTGATAGTGATAATAGTTACGATAACAATAATTTTGTTGATACGGAGGATGTACCGGACTGCGAAAATACAATGTGACCTTGATTTCAATTTTTGTTATAATTTTTGTTCACAATACATATTTCCATAATTTTCTTTGTATTTTATTATCCTTGTACAAGTTTTTATTAAGAAAACACGGAAAAAATTATTAAAATTGAATAATTTTTGAAGAGATACAGTTTTTTTTCGAGACTAGGGTAAATGACATCAAGAACAAAAGATTTCTTTGGCATTTTTAAGTATATTTGAGTAAAAAACCATGGCATTAAAATTTATTTCGTATTCCGACATTATGCATTAAACATTTTCTTTTCCTAGATCCTTTTTATATTGTAATTACTAATAATATTATACCTTGAACTTTATGTAACACGTAGGAAGATAAAAAACTAGCGATAAGTGCAAGCGACCTCCCCTACCACGCGCTGAACAGCAACTGATTTCGCGAGCGCCATCGCGCTCGTGGCAAATTAAGTTAGTACGCGCACGAGCGCGATGGCTCTCGTCGGCACTAACGGTTAAACTTGTAAAAGTGACTTTATTGTATAAATGTAAAAATGAACTATTGAATACATTTCTTAATGCCAGTACTATGCCCGGGAAAGCATGAAAGTAAATTTATTCTAAATCGAAAATAAAAAATTAAAAATAACGTTGCATATCATTCTACCAATTTGTAATAATGAATATAAATCAAGCCAAGTCACTCAAAAAGGGATGCTGCAACGAAGTTACGTCAAGTAGTAATATAATTTGAATGCAAGAAGAGGGTGCTCACTGAAGTACTTAAACTCGTCGTTCATACCTACTGCAACACTATTTATTTTTGTCTTGGAAACCCCATGCCCGCCTTACAGTATTATCCAAATCGCTGGACATGTGGAAGAACATATAACAAAGAGTTATAAAACAATGACGAATAAGACAATACACTCACATAACAATTCCATACAATCGAAAAACAAATACACAGTAATATGGACAAATATCATTTAGCAATCAGTCGTGAACTACTAAGCAACTCTATGACCCCATTTCTGAAATGGTCAATGGAGCAGCAAAAATATCTAGACTGAGTGCATCTCGCAACACTGCGTTGAGCAATGTGAGTGCACAAAAGACAGTCGAACGCTGTAGAATATTTGTACGAGCTCATAAACCATGACATCATCCCCTCATGTAGCAGCCAGGAGCATAGAGTGCCAATGAACTCAGGATCGAGGGGTTATCAACATAATGATTTAATAATTTAAAAAAAGCATGATTAAATGTAATTCCCTTCAAGTACACTACGGACTAAAAAGTTAAATAGTGTAATGATAGATTCGGTATCTTGAAAATCGTGGGAATTCCGTATGACAAATCCTAGTACCTTGTATGCTTTCTGACACGTTTCCACAATATGACTGTGAAATGTAAGATGATTGTCCATAATTACACCAAGATCTCGCATAGTTGAAACCCTCCTGAGTGTAGCTCCACCCAGCTCATAACTACACACCAGTGGGATTATGTCATCACAACACATTTGCTTACATTTAAATGTAGCTTGTTGCTCAGTCTCCATTGAAATACTGAGTCGATTACACCTCTAATACGCATCTTAATAATTTCCATTTGGTTTCGCCCATACTGATAGTTTTATGATAATTCCTAGAACAACAAACCTCGTCTGTTGCCAGTGCGGATTCCTGCGCGATGTGCTCCCCGTTACCCACTGCTGGAGCTGAGATTCTCGCCGCCAACTGCTTCTCGCGTGCCATTTTTCTGTAACAAATCAGTCGAATTAGTCGGCCTTGGAATTTTCATAGTTTTGATACGTCATAATATCAAGTTTCTCATGTTAAGGATGTCTGATAAAAAAAGCTCATTCTTTATTGAAATTTTTTTCTTGGTTGAAACCGTGTACTACCTGTTACTACCATGTTGCTATCTCTCATGAACATATTCCTAATATAGAGTATTCTATAGTAGAGTATTCCAATGACGTTGCTGAAGCTTCAGCAAGACTTTAGTTCCAGAGATACTGGGGTGATTGGATACATAAAGGGATGAACCCAGGTCCAGCTGACCAGTTAACTTTAATACTGACAAATGAAAATCACTAATTGAAGAGGACCCCAGACTTTCAACACAGACGGCTTTAACTACTCAAGTTGAATGTTCTCATGGTAGAGTTGAGAAAAATTTACATAAGTCAGTTTTCAAAAATAGTTTTCAAATACCACTTAAGCTGAGTCAGGATTAACCCAATTGTCATGCAGAACTTTTATCTTTTTGGCTGGCTGAATCACCTTATCACCGGTGATGGGAAGTACCAGTGGTTAAGGCTTGTTGGGACAAAAAGATAATGATGCTGTATTTGGTGGAATATTTATTAGATCATACTTTCAGAAATACTTCCTGGCAATACAACTATTCCGCAACAGTGAGCTTCAAAATTAAGGACTTGGACTTCACCATAAACATACACAACATGACAAAATTTTCTTTCTGCATGGTTATGTCTGTCAGCACATTGTACAACTTACTCGGATAAAATTATTGGAGCCGGAATGGGAATGATTCACCATCCCCCTTATTCTCCAGACCTGGTGCAGTCTAACTTTTTTCTATTTAGGTACTTAATTAACTTCAGAGACTTCATTGATGGTTTCTAGTCTGATGCTATCCATTGTTTGTCAAATAGATGGGGATCGGTACATGATAATGATGGTGTATGTGTCACTTAAGATTAGTTAGAATAAAGCGAGTTTTAACTATAAATTTTTTTCTTTCAAAATGCTCATAATTTAAATATTTTTGTATAGATTGGATTTACTTTGGCTACTCAACTCATACTTAGCAATTTAGAAATGCGTACTTAGTAAATGAATAAATTATAAAAGGAAGCAAATGTATGGAATTAAGCGCACATCTCTTTACTATATTTCGTTAATCTAATAGTAATTAACATTATAATTTTCAAGTGACAAGTAACGTATGTTAAGCTAAATAAGAACGAAACTTACATTTTTTTTCTAGTTTTTTTTTCAACAGGTACATAACAACTCATTTTGACATTTGACAACTGACAATACATTACACGTTGCCAATTGACGCTATTTCCACAGGGTGCTAAATTACACATAATTATGGTTTCATACAAAATTAAAACTTTAATTACTTTATATGCGACTGATTTAAAACAAATAACATATTGTTGGATTACACATGAAAAATTGCACAAGTGATTCAAGCGGCGCTACTTAGTGATGATACATAATGTATGTCATACTGAATGCACAAAAGCTTTAGCATAGGGTTAAACCCTTCCACCCCGCGTTCCCGCCTGTTTGTACATTCAAATTAAACCGAAAGAAACGAAAAAATATTTAATATTTCTTTCAATTTATTTCAGTTTAAATTATACGGTCAACTATTTATTACACTTGTTAAAATGTGATTCGTGATGTTTAAAAACCTTGCTAGTGTTTAGGTCGAGTGTGATCACACTTCAATTGTAAAATATAAATAAATATTCTATTGCAAACTTTGTGCTTTTTCAAATTCTGAATTTTAGCTGTTCATACCAATTTTTTAGACCTCAGTCCCGATTCTCTGTAAATTAGATCTAGTAACAACTAAACAGAAAAACCAGGTGCTTAGTCGCTAGAATTATCAAAACAGACTTGGTGACAAAATAATTGTTTGGGAGATGGAAGTATATGTAGATAAATGGATAGACAGCGTTGACGCAATTAAAGATTTCATTATGACTCTTTGCGTACAAAACCTTAAAGCATAATTGACTGAGAAGCAATACATTGGGTATGGCGTCAGCACATATAGAAATGAGACGGAGAAAGCAAACACAGTCTACAAAGATATAATAGCGAGATATATATTGAAAATTGATGAAAATTTTATTGTAGCAAGCGCGTGGTTGCTTTTTGGCACCTGGTTGGTTGACAACAAAACAGGTTTAATATTATTCTCCATACACTTGCATATGAAAAAATCTTCAAGAGACAATTCCAACCTTCTAGTTTCTAACAGCGCCTTCCTATCAGCTTCCCTCTTCTGAGCGGCCATCCTAGCCTTCTCGTTCTTGGCTGAGCAGCCGGTGTTGCCGTCTGTCTTCTTCTTGACCTTGATACCGCTCGACGGCTTGCTTGGTGCGCCGACACTTTTCACGGGTGATGGCAACTGGAAATAAAATTTTGAAACTATATCATTTAATTTTAAAGTTTCTCTATATTATAATCTAGTAAGTAAAGTCTTACTATAAACATACATAGTCTTTTTTTAAATTTATCCTACAGAACTGTGGAGGATTGGCGTTTAAAGGAGACATAAAATATGTCAAAAATAATTCAAAAAATCTTTACAAGAAACTTTTTTGTATCTAAATGTTTATTTTATTAAATTGTCTCTCTCGACATTCAAAGAATTATAGAAGTTAATCAAAGTCAAGTCAAACAATTATATGTATAATCAAAATGTGTCGTAGTATAAAATAAAACAGAAAACAAGACATTACAGAATATCTCATAATAGTAAAATTTTTCATTTGATTAAAAAAAATATGAAATGCAAATCAAAATTGTCACCATGATGCTATGTGATAGATATGTATGGCAAATTTATAACCATTAGAATAACTCGTAAGTATACCCTCTGTCCTTGGTCATCAGCGATGACCATGAGTCTGGCTCGTTATTTAAGCTGAAAGGATTAAATTAGTTCTCAAAAATATTTTATTCCTTCATTAGTTGAAGTTGTGTTGTAAACCATTAAGTTTCCTAGTTAATGAACTAAAACTTCCATTTTACTCACAAGTCAGTTAAGGAAAGCCATAGATATTTTGTCTCTGTCCTCAATTAATGTATTTTGTGCTGAATTTTCATAGACAATAGAGATCTATTGACATACAACTAAAAAAAGTTATTAAAAAAATTGTGTGTGTCAGTTCCACGCGCCACTGGAGTTTACTCCTTAATTATGATTGTTTTGGAATGTATAGAATAGGTAACACTGTATATAAATATAAATATCAATACCATCTATCAATATATCTCGTACCATTCAGGCAGCATTCATAAAATGCGTTTGCTCGACTGTTTCTTCGTTGACTTACGTTGCAAAAATTTTTTTTAACAGGATAATATATAATCTATGTCCATCTTGAAGGTCCTTTCCAAATAGTGGTGAAAGAATTTTTGAAATTGGATGAGTAGTTTTGGAGATTATCTCCTACATCCAAACTTACAAAATGTAACTTTTTTATAATAGATTAAATTTTTTTTAACGGGATAATATACAATCTATGTCCATTATGAAGGTCCTTTCTAAATATTGTTGAAAAAATTTTTGAAATCAGATGAGTACGTTCTACATCCAAACTTACAAACGGTTACACTTTTTTTAACACACTGAACTTCTGATTTTACTCCTCGTAAAACTTCATAACGGGCGCTATATATGAAAATCGATTCTTAAGAAGTGAACTCCAAAAAAATATTATATATTAGTTAACTCATAAGATATTAAATTAAGAGACTCTTAAAAGATTTCGAAACTTCTTCAAACCTCTTTTCTTACAAAATTTTTTCTTATTTATTCTCAGAGTTCTGTTTTTGCTAGTTTTCAAATAATTTTGAGCGTTCACCTCCTGCCACTGATTCTCCCGCATCATCTGCAATTGCTGGAAAAGTGTGTCCACATGCTGCACTTGGAGGCATACCATGTCCCAGAAACCACGGAGGTCTTCCGCGGTCGTGGGGAAGCGTTCGTCTGCACGACCGTTTATGTTATTGTAGCAAAGACCTGAAAATGGACAAACGGATAGAACGTGTAGTATTGAGTGGATAACAAGATGGAGAAAAAGGCAAAAAGATTTACTAAAAGAAAGTAGAGTAAGTAGAAAGACATCATAGACATCTTTCCTGATCCCGACGGACTCACCCCCACTTGCTGCAATTATATACGAATAATATTAATAAATACATATTATAAAACAAAATCGGCGTTTGTATGTATGTATGTTTGCATGTAAATGATTTTCTCAGCATCTATTGGACTAATTTTGCTTCAATTTTCATTAATTTGATTCACAAGGACGTAATGTACATTTTACGAATATTTTGTGAAAAACAGCCCCATGTATTCGTTATCCCCCTATCTAGCCTGCTTACTTTATATTTACTACCCACTTTTTCCCCTTCCTTCGTCGGCGTATATATTTTTACTATCTGAACTTTCTATTGAGGGTTTCAGTCTAGTGGCTTACTTACCCTGAATCTATCAGACTTTTCCTTTTACGCAATATCTGTATTGATCATAGAGAAATAAATATGTAACTTTTGAATTATTATTCGTTAACACTTTGTGACGGAGAACTATGTCTTTCCATTAGACACTACAAGTGTCTAATTTAACTTTCAAACTTATAGTTTAATGTAATAATTTTTTTAGTTTAATGTAATAATACGTCATACGACATAGGTAGTTATGAATGTCTTTGTTTTGAATTATTATTCGTTAACACTTTGTGACGGAGAACTATGTCTTTCCATTAGACACTACAAGTGTCTAATTTAACTTTCAAACTTATAGTTTAATGTAATAGTTTTTTTAGTTTAATGTAATAATACGTCATACGACACAGGTAGTTATGAATGTCTTTGTTTTGAATTATTATTCGTTAACACTTTGTGACGGAGAACTATGTCTTTCCATTAGACACTACAAGTGTCTAATTTAACTTTCAAACTTATAGTTTAATGTAATAATTTTTTTAGTTTAATGTAATAATACGTCATACGACACAGGTAGTTATGAATGTCTTTGTTTTGAATTATTATTCGTTAACACTTTGTGACGGAGAACTATGTCTTTCCATTAGACACTACAAGTGTCTAATTTAACTTTCAAACTTATAGTTTAATGTAATAATTTTTTTAGTTTAATGTAATAATACGTCATACGACACAGGTAGTTATGAATGTCTTTGTTTTGAATTATTATTCGTTAACACTTTGTGACGGAAAACTATGTCTTTCCATTAGACACTACAAGTGTCTAATTTAACTTTCAAACTTATAGTTTAATGTAATAATTTTTTTAGTTTAATGTAATAATACGTCATACGACACAGGTAGTTATGAATGTCTTTGTTTTGAATTATTATTCGTTAACACTTTGTGACGGAGAACTATGTCTTTCCATTAGACACTACAAGTGTCTAATTTAATCAATCTCAGTAATCTCAGGTACAGACCATTCTTGGTACAGACACTGCTCGGACAATACAATGCTGAAAAACATTTTAAGATATTCGTCAAATTTACATTTTGTTTTGTTTTTGTATTTCATTTTAAATTTTTATGTACAAATTAATTTACTTATACATATTCTAACAATGCTACTTTGTTTAAATAACTTCAACGAACTAACCTTCAAATTGTTGCATTTTTTGTGTCGCCAAAAGCCTTGCCTTCCCAGCGGCAGATCTGAGCAGTCCCAGGACTTCTTCGTTCACCTCTTTATCCTGAAATTTTAAAAATATATTATTTACTAAAAGTTGGCCCCTTGTGTTACTGGCACTGAAGCACGTCTCGTTACTGATCCGATCAGGACTTGATACGAAGGAAACCTATCTCTTTTATGCTTCTGTCAAATGGGGACAATATGTGAGAGGCTAAATAGCTAAAGACTTAAAATTAAATTTCTAAGTTATGTTTCAAGGCGGGAAGAAATGTCTCATGATTTCATTTTGCACTGCCCGAAGGAAACCTTTGGGATCTAGTTTCTGGATGCATTCATCACTGCATCTGATCTCACTACCCGAGGGCAAAAGGAAGCCTCTGGGTCTAGTTTCTGAACTCCTTCATATCTCTTGGAAGTATTTGGACAGCACAAACTTCTGTACCATAGCTGTATTCATCTGTTCTTCTATTCCATTTGAGAGGATCTGAGAACATTATGGATAAAGTAATGATACTGAAAAAATCACACAATACTGGGTAAAATTATATTTGAGAAATAAATTTATTTTAACTTATTATATTATTTTCAAGACATTACTTTCGAAAGTACATCTTCAAAATTTCATCAAAAATTCATAGAACTAACAAAGACAGTGTTCCATGTTACAGGCAGTTTGAAGAAACATGAGAAATTTCGATATGACTGTGCAGTGATAGCTACAATGAACTCGAACTTTCTAGGATCCAAATGATGATAGGAAGAAAAGTTCAGATTAAGAAGTTCTTAAAAAGAAATCTTAGAAATCCACTTATAACAATGAGTACAAAAATGTTGAATCGTGTTTATTCAACTTGTTTTAAAAGAAAAATTTCAATTTTCGTTCCCAATTGTCTAATTTTATATATTTTTTTGAAGAATTAGTATAATCATAGAGATAATCATTGCACATAGCCATTTTTTTAAAATAACAATTTATTAGATATGTAAATCCAGACAATTTAGGTAAAAAAAAAAGGCATTCTCGCAAAAATGGCAGACATTTTGTAAAGAAAGAAAAAAGTTGGGTACATGCAAATATAGCGAAAACAATTTAAGAAGATTCTTAATTTCTGATTAGCCGTCAGAGAGATTGCTAATTCATCGAAAATGGCCAAATTTTCAGACTCTCCATAGTTTGTCATTTAACTTTATTACTAATGCTTCTTTCAAAAAGCTGTAACCACATCACTATAAGCGTTATTTAATACATTAAGATAATATTAATTGTTTAATATTAATATTAATTGTTATGCCCAGGAAAAAACGTGATCACAATAACATAGAAGTTTAGTAAGTAAATGGGAAAGAAATTTTGTCACCAGTCATAATTCTACAATTTTATAAAGGCACTTTTGAACTTGTTTTTTAAAGTGACTTATGAGAAACAAATTTTGTCACCTGTCATAATTCTAAAATTTTTTCTACAATGGTATATAGGCACTTTTGAACTTGTTTTTTAAAGTGATTTATGGGAAACAAATTTTGTCACCAGTCATAATTCTAAAATTTTTCTACAATTTTATAAATAACTTTTAAACTTGTTTTTTAAAGTGATTTATGAGAAACAAATTTTGTCAGCAGTCATAATTCTATAATTTTTCTACAATTTTATAAAGGCACTTTTAAACTTGTTTTTTAAAGTGATTTATGAGAAACAAATTTTGTCAGTAGTCATAATTCTAAATTTTTTTCTACAATTGTATATAGGTACTTTTGAACTTGTTTTTTAAAGTGACTTATGGGAAACAAATTTTGTCACCAGTCATAATTCTAAAATTTTTTCTACAATTGCATATAGGCACTTTTGAACTTGTTTTTAAAGTGACTTATGGTAAACAAATTTTGTCACCAGTCATAATTCTATAATTTTTCTACAATTTTATACAGGCACTTTTGAACTTGTTTTTTAAAGTGATTTATGGGAAACAAATTTTGTCACCAGTCATAATTCTAAAATTTGTTCTACAATTGTATATAGGCACTTTTGAACTTGTTTTTTAAAGTGACTTATGTGAAACAAATTTTGTCATCAGTCATAATTCTAAAATTTTTTCTACAATTGTATATAGGCACTTTTGAACTTGTTTTTTAAAGTGACTTATGGGAAACAAATTTTGTCACCAGTCATAATTCTAAAATTTTTTCTACAATTGTATATAGGCACTTTTGAACTTGTTTTTTAAAGTGACTTATGTGAAACAAATTTTGTCATCAGTCATAATTCTAAAAATTTTTCTACAATTGTATATAGACACTTTTGAACTTGTTTTTTAAAGTGACTTATGGGGAAAAAATTTTTTCACCAGTCATAATCCTATAATTTTTCTACAATTTTATATAGACACTTTTGAAGTTGTTTTTTAAAGTGATTTATGGTAAACAAATTTTGTCACCAGTCATCATTCTATAATTTTTTCTACAATTTTATATAGGCATTTTTGAACTTGTTTTTTAAAGTGTATTACTTGATGGATTCAAGATAAATGATTTTATTAAAATTGTTGTCTTTATTCGATATTTTTATATAATACTTATATATTTTTGAAGTGGTCTACCGAAGCATTGACAAAATAAATAATTTTTTTCAAGATTTTCTTAGGATTTATTACAGAATTTAAACTAATAATTTAAGATTGAAAAGCAGATTTTTAATTGAAACTACCAAAAGGCCCAAAGAAAAGTTCTAAACAGTGTTGCTGATGGAGTTTTTAAACATTGTTTTTTAAATATTGTATTTATTTATACAATATATTACATCTTATTGAAAGATTGTATTTTACAATGTATATATAAATTGTATTTTTTTATATAACATATTTAAATAACATGTTCTTTAAAACTGCTCATCGAGACCTTTAATAGTCTTCTAATTTTTATTTTTACATATTAGATAAATTGCATGTCTTGTGACAGCATTTACATAAGGACAGTCAAAAGATTAGAATGATTCTAATAATACCTCATTTGTCCATATTTAATAATCTGTTTCGGGTCTAGAAAGTAACATCCGGACACACCCACATACATACAAACATATAGTCAGTTAATAAGTGTTATTTCCAAGCTAAATTAAATTTCACTAAATAATGCCCGCAAAATACACGTTAATTACAATTTTTAACAAAACAATACTTCATAACAACTAATTTCAGCATTTAGCTTTATGAATACATCGTAATGTTAAACATATGTAAAATTCAAACATTAAAGTTCCTTTACATTTGGGCACGGAGGGTGAAGAATATGGGTTAAACAATTTTTCTCCCTTTATAAGCACGTCAAATTAGGGTCAAACCTTTTAACGTATCATTTATCAAAATTGATTCAGCCATTCCCTGTCTGACTCAACGTAACACGTACATATACATCACGTCACGTTCATAATAAAAAAAACTAATTAACCTTCTTTCGACTCTTTTCAAATTCAGATAATAAATTTCACTGTTTGATCTAATTAGCTGATTACCTCAATCTCCATATATTCTTTCAAAACAAACATTAGATCATACATTATGATAAGCGGAAAATATTTTTTCGATAACAAGCTTACTCACGAGTATAGTCAATTTAGAATTGTAAATATTAACCCATTTCAAGTTATTTCAACTTATTCTATATATATATATATATATATATATATATATATATATATATATATATATATATATATATACATATATACATATAAACATATATATATATATATATATATATATATATATATATGTATATATATTAATTGTTAAAATAATTTCTTCATTTATTTCGTAAATGTCTCTATAAAATATAAAATTCATAATTTCATCGCATACTTTTTATTTAGACAATTTTTATATATATTACGTAGTGTCCTACCACGTAACTTCGTACAATGCCCTGCAGCTTCAGTGCATTTTAATTTTTAGAACCCAACGAAAATAGCACGTCACATATAGTAGATAGTATAATAGCTAATTTCATACTTTAGATTTGAATGGTTCTAAAACTTAAACCTCAATATACGTATGGATAAATTTCTATATGGGTAATAATTAAAAAGATAAAAATAATAAGATTATTCACAATTAAATGAAACTATGTGATGTAGTATTATTTCTACTTTCTTTAAGTTCTTTACCACGACCTAGGTTTCGTTGCGTTACCACATCTTCAGGTGGGCTATTAGCAAAGATTCCTAGGTTGTGGTAAAGAACTTAAATAAAGTAGAAATATACTACATCACGTAGTTTCATTTAATTGTGAATAATGAATTTTTACAAAATTAACGCCAAATATATTCAATATACTAAGATTATATTAATTAAAAAGCAACGTACAATGATGCGGGCTAATTCATAAAAAAAAAGGTATCAGTGACTCACTACAATATAGTAGATAGTGTTCAATTATATTTATTATAATGTGAGCACCATTGGTAACTCTCATTGTGTCAAGTTACCTCAAGTAATGATCCACTCTTTAGAATTGCCCGATTCTCTAAACTTATACTAACTAATAGTAGTTATATAGATATCCCAAAAATCAACATCAAGCCAGAAATGGGGTACAGGCCAGCTTGTGACAGTTCTCAGAAAAATCAGAAAAAAATCTAGGTCAGTACTTTTAAAATTATAGGTATTTTTAAAAAAATTGCCACCCGTGACATTCTTTAAAATACTGTGACCATAAATTTTCAACTTTCTTGATTCAAATTTTTGTTACTCGATCCTGAATAACCATTATCCGTCTCACTCAAATTTGTACCTTAAAATTAAGAACTTAGAGGAAGCCCCTAGTGTGCGTTAGTTGCATCATCACTTAGTATGAGAATTAATTTGAAATCAGGATTCTTTGGAAAAAAATATATAATTTTTTTAAAGAAACATACCAGCAATTTTTATACCATTTTGGAATCTGGATTAAATGCGTCAACTTTTAGTTGCCAAAATAGCGTAATATATTTTTTTATTCAGTACGAGCAGTCAAAGTTAAGTGGATAGAACATTTTGAGTTCATGATTCAAAACTAAGGCAGTTATTTTTTTATTTACACTATTATTAATATAATAGTTATTCAGGATTAATCAATTTCTAGATTTTTTTAAAAATACTTATAATTTTAAAAGTACATGATCTTTTGTTTTATTTTTTCGAGAATTGTCAGCAGCTGGCATATCCCTCATTTCCAGCTTCACGTTGATTTTTGGAACACCTGTATACAGTTATGCCTAGAAGCCTGCTGGTTGAGAAAATGTATTTGGTGACCTATTCTGGGCTTTTAATTTCACTTTTTACTTAGTTGGTTTTTTATTTTTTTTTCATTTATACTTTATCATCTAATAAATTGTTTAGTCAATATTATCAAACTCATTTAATAAATTGTTTAGTCAATATTATAAAGACTCAATTAATACGATTAAAATATTAACTAAAAATTTTATTAAATAAGTTATATGTTAAACAGAAAATTTGTATATTTATTATTTTGAACATTTATTATAAAGAAAACATTGTGTTCAATATAATATTGACGACCATAATTATTGTTATTTACCTCGAGTTTTTAATCAATCACTTAAATAAGATCTAAGTACCACTTTTTTCAAAGATGAGACTGATACCAATGGTAAGATTTTCCGATGTGCCATTTAGTTACGAAAGTTCATTAAACTGAATTGATTGTCGCTGATAAAGCGATGGAAACACTTTCATTCATTCGTTTTATTATTTAAGAGATACGTTTTTTAACTCGTACTATGAGAGTTCCGTACATAATTTGGCACATATAAACATTAACGGATACACAGTGTTTCCTATATACTATGTACAAATATTAATATTATGTAAATACATTGCTTAGTAAGTATAAATACACTACTTAAAAGGCGTAAAATTATTGTGAATTTCTCAAAAACTATAATCTTTAGAATCATTACCTATAGTTTTCCAGAAAAATTTTGTAAATTTCTAGAAATTTTTTTTAAATTTTTACAGTTTTGGTTATATATTTTATGCAGCCATTTTCAACAATGTCACTAAAACTAATTTACACAAAATTATAAATAATTTTTTATTAAAATTCTTTTCTACAAAATTCTTCCAACTGATAACAAATGAAATAAAAAAAATTCATTCCGTAATTCTTTTGCCCCCCTACAAATTTCTGTATAATTATTTTTGAGTGTTAAATTATCTATTTTTGTGTTTAAAATATATTTGGGTTAATATAAGTTTTTACATCAAACAGATTCTGAGTGATTTTATGAGGGTTCTTTTCTTTTTTCTTTTTATGGTATAAAATCTCCTAAAAATTAAAATAGCCTATTAATTATGGGTAGGACTTGCACTATGGGGCTTCATACATACTTAGGTTTCATATTAAAGTTTAAACATTTAAAGGGTACATAGTAATTCTATTTAACCATACAAATTTTTAATTCACTGAATAAAAAAAATAGTTGGTTGCGTGTAACTCCTTAAAGTATTGATACAAGATGAACGAATATATTTTGCATCAAACCACTTCTAACCGGGTATCCTAATTTTTTTAGACTTCACATGTTTAGTTAAAAATTTAGATGGCAAAAGTCATATTACACAAAGCTTTCTATACTCGTATCTCGTGAAAGGGATGTCATATCAAAAAATATTATTAGACATTTTCAATTGAATTTTTCAAATTTTGACATTTCACTTGATGGCATCTTTGAGAAAAAATCTACATAATTCTATTACGCCTCCTGCAAAACTTCAGCACAATTGGTTGTAAAATAAAAAAGTTATGATACTGGCACGTATGGACGGACAAATGGCCAGATAAACTTGACAATATTATTTGTGTTCTGTTCCATTTTACTAAAAAACATGATCCTTGGTGTAAGTTTAGAGTGTTAATTTGATACACAGCTTTTACTTCTTTTGGTACTGCAGTAAGTATGATTATAAAATTTTAAACTCTTTTTCTTCATGACAACATGTGAATTTTGTATCAAGTTATTTTGTCCCAAAGCTATAAGAAAATTAAGTGAAATATACCATGAATGCCATATAAAAAAATAACTACTTTGACATTTGATATGACAGGTAAAGACATTTGATATGACAGGTATATGTCAATGTAAGAAAATTATTGTGGTGCATTTTCACTGTGTTTATACTAATACTAATTAACAATTAGTCATTTTAGTTAAACAAATAGAATAATATTACCTCATATATTCATATGTTTATTCACCAATTAAAATTAATAGATTGATTTTATCGATTAACCTAACATAATTCATTGCTTTGCTAGTATTGCCACGCTAACAAATATTGTACTGAACATGTCAACATAAGAACTAAAGTGTTGCTAGCAAGAATGAATTAAAATAGCTTTGTTCTAAATGTTTCCCAAAGCTCTCTTTAAGTTTAATAAAATAAATTTTTAAATTATCGTATTTGTGTTTTACAATTCCGTATGTAGTGAAGAAAAGTTTATTTTAAATCAAATGATAGGTTCGACGTTTTTTTAATGATATTTACGGATACTTATCAATAATTATATTGACTACCTGGACTATCACAAACAATGGCAAATTGTCTAACTAGAAGACGGTAAATAGATTACTTTCTATAATATAGATGACAGAGGCATCCGTTGTCACCGATGATATCGAAATTTGAATACTATATTGTTATGATCTCTTTCTTATAAAGACGAGTTTACACCAACTATTATGTTGAATTCAACCTAACATGACAGATAATCATATTAAAAGGAAAATGTAAAATTATTCAGCGTTACGTTGAATAAAGTACCTGTGTCACATAATAAACTCGCAACAACCTGAATGTGCATAAAACACCAATCACGAGCTACGCATATTCCCGTCTCTTTATGTTTTTTATACCTAAATCACGCATGAAACTCGTGAACTAACCTGTAGATGTTTACGAACGTTTATAACTACCCAAGTATGTTTTTATAAAGTGAACGAGAGCGTACAGTGTTTGCCATAAAATATAACATCGATAGCGGTGAAAAGACGGCTTTTTATTGCTCGCACTGCAATATACTGCTTTGCTTGCTTTGTGAAGTATCATACATAGAAAGATTACATCAAGTCAACAGAAAAACACATTAATTTCCAAGCGACTGAGTATATAAGAATTATATTTCATAAATTGGTTTGTAGGAAAAAATTAAATCTTTAATACACTAAGCGGTTTTTCCATTACAACACAAACTATGGAGTAAGAAATCTGTAACACGGAAAGATAATTAGATTAATTTAATAGTTTTTAAAGTAAATGGATGTACGTTATAGGATCAGTAAGCTAAAACTACTACAATCAAGTGACATGACCCAAATCTGTTCTCGACAACTGCAACTATCTTCAGACTAAAAGCTGGTTATTGCTGTTTGCTTGCATTTTAGCGGTATTCAGTGTTTTAACGAGTTCATGGCAATGACGCAACATCGCGTGGTAAGTTCAAACAAAATTTAAAGACTTGTATTGTTCATGCGCTCAATTGTCTCTTTTGCCTTATACCGCAACCAGCTATGCAGAACTCGCCAAGTGCCGAATAATCGGCTAATTATTCGCCAAATCGCGAGTAGTGGGGATGGGTGTTCGTAAATCACTACGCAACGATTGTCAGTGCTCACCTTGTTGCCAGTACCTTTCTCTGCTACAAAGTTAACGTATAAGAATACTTGTGCGATTAACACTTCCATCTACACATTCGTGAACTATTCGGCATAAGGTAAGCATATGTGTGTATAGACATGTTCACTACTTGGCGAATACGAAGCTGAGCGCATAGCACTAGGCGATTAATCAGCACTTGGTGAGTCCCGCATATCTGGTCGCGGCTTTAGGCGAGGTGCAAGCTAAAATAAGGGGGTGACCTTGAGATGGTGCGTTATTTTTATTGTTGCTTAGTATACTTATTTTTCTTCTTCTAGCAGTTTATTTCGAATAGTTTGTTATGTGTTTTTTTCCTTTGTTCCTCTTGTTGGTTTATGTGTGAAATAAGTACTATGACCAAATATTAGTAGACTTATTTGTGTTCAAAAAGATTCATATCATTCATGATCAAGAAATCTGGATTCTTCAATGACTCAGATTTTAATATCTCTGGCTAGCGAGATTAATTCCTCATCCTCACCATAGGCAAACGTTTTAAAGATGCATAAAAACACCTACCACATGCTTACATACTGCTTTTCAGAAATAAATGTCAGTGTGAAAAATAAGCGAATCAAATGAATGTAGGTTAAAACAGTTATTTTTAGGCTTGCACTATTTATGTAAGTTGTAAAAATTGAACAGAGAGATGCAGACTCAAAGGTTTTAAATAAGGTACCTGCAGCAAATAACGCCTCACATGTAATAAAGCCCAGCAGACTAAAAACATGTTTAAAGTTGTTTCAGTCATTTAATAAATCCCGTTTGTACAGAACAGCTCTCCTGTCCGCTTTCAGAGCCTGCCTCAGTCACAAAAATTTAATAATTTTAATCGACTAATAATCTTCAATTTTATTTATTATAATGAATTTTTTTCACAATATTTATTTCTTTTTAAAATGATTTGAACCTTCCTTTTTAATAAACAAAATACGTTCCGTAGTTTTGTAAAAATTTATTTTGTAAAATCAACAATGTGTATAATAGAGACTTCGGCTGAAAATGCCCAATTAATTTCACATTAGGATTCAAAATTTATTAGTTTTCATTTTTACTATATACTGATTTCCGACTGCCTAAAAAGTGCTTTCAATGCTCTCGACATAACAAACTGGAAAACCGTGGCGCCCAGAAGGAGGGCTTGGAACAGTCTGCTTGAGAAGGTCAGGGTCCACCGAGGACTGTCGAGCCACTGATGATAATGATACTGATTGTATTATTTTCTATAATGTATTGATAAATGTATTGTATTATTTTCTTCATATGGTAACTAAATTTAAATAAATTTTAAGTTAAATGTCAATATCTCTAGTTTCTACATAAAAATGAGATATTGTTCTTTTTTTCATATAAATGATATATTCTTCTTTTTTTTTCATATAAATGATATATTGTTCTTTTTTTTCATATAAATGATATATTGTTCTTTTTTTCATATAAATGATATATTGTTCTTTTTTTTCATATAAATGATATATTGTTCTTTTTTTTTCATATAAATGATATATTCTTCTTTTTTTTTCATATAAATGATATATTGTTCTTTTTTTTCATATAAATGATATATTGTTCTTTTTTTTCATATAAATGATATATTGTTCTTTTTTTTCATATAAATGATATATTCTTATTTTTTTTCATATAAATGATATATTGTTCTTTTTTTTTTTCATATAAATGATATATTCTTTTTTTTTTCATATAAATGATATATTGTTCTTTTTTCGAAAAAAACATAATTTAGTTCACTGACCATATCTCTAATAACTAAAGCCGTGAACTAAATGAAAAGTTTTTAGAAAAAAAAACAATACGTCACTTATATTTTATGCAGAAATTATCGTTAGATATTTTATACTTACTGTAGGTTAATAAGGTCTACCAAAAGGTTTTTTTAAGTAGGTTTTCCTATTTAAAAATAATAATTATCCAAAATATTTGACTTTGCATTTACGAGAGCCTTACTTGCCACAGATATCCGTTATTAAATATCCCAATAAAATAATATAAATCAATTAATCGTATTTGAAACTCAACTTACCTGCAACTTCTGAATGTCTTCCTCCGCCGAAACGGCCAGTGCTATCAATCTATCCGTCTCCCTCTTCTTCAGCTCCAAGAAGTAAAGTCCGCTTCCGTTCACCACATCCGTCTCCCCATTGCCCTCTTTCAAGCACGCCCTGCTCGCAAATTCACTACACAACTCTTTATCCACTGCACCATCCTTTATCACAGTATTCGAGCTATTTGCTTCAACCAAAACCGGAACGGATGCCTCAGCTGTCATAGGTACGGCCAGCTTAACTACATCGTCCGACTTCAAGCGTTCCACATTAATGTTATGTCCATTTAATCTTGCTTCGACGACTGCATTTATCTTGTTGTTATCTATATCGGTAGCCGATTGATTAGGTATAATTTGTGTCGACTCTTTAGGCGATATTAACGAACCAGGCGATTTGCTCTTCTTCGGCGATAAAATCGGCAACTGTGCTCGGAACTCGGGCCTCAGGTGTCTCAAGACAGGGAGAGCGGGACTGCTATTTACACCATTAACATCTCCATTTGTCTCGCATGAAAAAATGTTCTCGGTATTACCGTCTTTGTAAGTCGTTGTTTTATGCTTGAATAGTCGTTCAGTGACTTGGTGATTCATCGACTTCTCTGTCAAAACAGTCGTTGATTCGGATCCGTATACATTTTCTTCGTAATGTGTATTATTTTTTTGCCTTTTTTGATTAAAAAAACCTTGTGCTAATGCTCCGGGTCCGTATAATCTCTCCACGCGTTGTTGTATAAAACTCTTCAACGGACTCGTCAACTTTTCCCCATTATCCCGAGTTATTTCTACGTTCTTTGTTACCCCATTCGAATTGTGTATCGTGTACGACTCGGACGATATTATACGCGATTCCAATTTGGACGGAATAACATTAGTCTTCAAATATGTATGAGATTGCACCAGCTTACTATTATTAATATTCGTTTCCGAGAAACTCGACTTGAATATCGACTCTTTCGTTGTATATGCTAAGTTGTCGACTTCGTCGTTCGTTTTGCTCTGTATTATCGCTCTGCCTGGCATGTTGGCGGATTGATCTGACGCTAGAAAGTCACTCTTAAGCTGCCGGTTCTCGGCTGCCATTGCTGTCAGGCGACGGTCATTAGGAGGGTATGCCACCAGTAGTCTATCCGCGCTTACTGGCACTGGAACTACTAGCTCTGGTCTGTAGGCTATCGGACGTATGGGTGAAGCCTCACGAGATGCGTTTATATTCTGACGCAGTTTCGAGTCATAAGTTGTAAGGTGCGTGTAGCCGTTGACCGAGCAGGCCAGATTCAGATAACTAGGCTTTTTGTGTGGTGACTCTGTGACCAGCTTCTTGTGATGTGTACGGGAGTGGTGTGAACGCTGAGTTGTTGTATCGCTCGGTGCGCACTTTGGTGATCTGTCAGGGAAAGAACACATAATTTTTATGAATAATAATACATAATATAAATTATATATGTATTTAATGCAAGTCATGCCTAAAAAAATCAGTTAGTTCTTAGAAGACACACGAACGTAGACAGCTATTTCTAATGTGTATAAAGGTGTACAGTAACATTACTGATATCGGCATAATGTGAATGTAACAATATGAAGTTCTGGAAACATTATTGGCTGATTCTCCGTTCTCTGAAGACAAAATCCTAACATATATTTGTCATAGTCAAAAGTCTCCACTTAATCTATGTAATTAGCTTAAACTATGTAATTTCAAATGATATTGTCCATGAAAAAAAGATTAAAATTATACAATATAAAGAGGAAAGTTTTGTTTTACAGTTTTGTACCGCTAAGGAAAAATGGAACGCTTATAAAATTACTCTGGTGTCTGTGTGTTTGTCACAGTCAATTTCTTAGAAACTGTTTCACACTGAAACTTGAAATTTGGCACAGGACACATATAATAAAATTGTATTAGAGTTTTATTATATGTATCCTGTACATATTACAAAATTGTAACAGAGTGAATTCTGTACATAGAAAATATTTTAAAATGCTTGACTTAGCGTAAAGAACGATTATAGAAACCAGAAAACCTGTTTTTGGAATTTTCTATATGTTTATCTGTTGTTAATTTGTTCTTCAATCACCCGAAATCTACTGCACGAATTTTGATGTAATTTTGTACGGTGATAGTTTATAGCCTCGAGCAACATATGGATACTACAAATATAAAAAAATACTTAGACTTGTTGAATATAAAAATATTGGTACTGCCAACACCATCCTATCAGCGTTTTTAGTAAACTTTATGCTCATAGATATATTACGATATGGTACTTCCAACGCCATCTATTAACATTTTTAGTAAATTTTACGCTCACAGAGTTCTGAGCGAAAAAAATCCCCAATATCTTTCCCTATACTGAATTCTACACGAACGAAGTCAAGTCGGCTCAGTGGTAAAACATATTCACAGCTGACACTCAAATATATTGATATAAAAATTTTGATTATGGCGAATTAGTACTAAAAAAAACCTATTGTTGATATATGTATAGTGTGGGGTTTGAAAAGGCTAGTTATAAGGGTCTTTAAAATATTTTTCATAATTTTAGGTAGTATTTTTTCAGATTTATTGGAAAATACGTAAAATAATATATATTATTTCCGAAACTATTCAACTTATTATTATGATAAATAAGGTTTTCAGCAGCCTACGCAAGGATTGCAGGAAAACCATAGCGATGACTTTAGATGTTATGATTATTGAAGTATGTACCGTGTTTTTATGACCGTGAAAAAGATATAGTACGCAATACATTCACATTATGTAAAATTAACATTTGCAAACAGTTCAATAGAAATGTTACGTACCCTTAAATGATAAATATTTACACATGCCTAATATGTACGGAACCTTCGCATTGCGAGTTCTACTCCTGCTTGGCAGGTTTTATGGGTTTGGATTAAAAACAACTTTCACTATCACACAGTTTACAGTATCCTGATAGACATAGGATGTATATCATCTGATTAGAACATGTCAGTGAAGAGCAATAACCACTTAAGTGAATGGAATCGAAGAACAGGGTGTATTTTCTAGTTAAATTTTTAAAATGTTATAGCTACATTAAAAATAATGTATGATGATATGGTAATTTATAAAAAACCTGTCAAACACGAGTGACACTCGACCTACGAGGATTCCGTACACATTTATAAGCATTTAATGGTAAGTAATATTCTTATTAAACTTATATAAAATTTAAATTTTTCAGAACGAAAGTATATTTTGCCTATTATATCTTTCACGGCCGCATTTTCTAAAAAAAATATTTCTTTTATATGATATAACTACAAATTAACAATTTTCGGATATTTCTTGCTAAATTGCATAATCCCAAGTCAACGGGAAGTATCCTATCGGTTTTTATTTACTTGTGTCAAAATATATGGCATTAATGGCCATATTTTTAGGGTTTTTTTGTTGTGTTGACTTAGAAGCTTGATTTTTTTACAGCTCTAGGACCTGTAGACTTAAGTATTTGTTATTAATTTCAACTTGATACCTCCACGCGAACCTGAGAAAAAGTGTCTTGATAGACGGATAATGAAGTGATTTCTAAACCCCAAAGGAAAAAAGGGACCCCCTTTTTTCCTTTGGGGTTTGGATCCCTAAAAAATGTTTAAAAAGTGTAAATTTTCTGTTACGAACCATTTTCTGTTACAAAATTGGACTACAGCAGTATTTTTAAGTTACTAAATCATTACAGCTACATGAAAATGAAATTTGTAAGAAAAGTACACGTCAATGAATTACTCAAAAAAAGTATCAGGGCACATATGGCTAATTATTATAGATAGTTTGATATAAGCGTTAAAATGTAACAAGATTAGTTCTGTACGTAGTTAATTTTTTCGTGATAAAGATTTTTTAGTGAGTTTTAAAAATGAGTGACATTAATTACGTTGCTGTGCTATTAGGTTCTGCTTCAGACTTGGGCACAATACAACGGACACATTTGAAAAACTGTGCCAGGCTTATGGAGACAGTGTTTTGTTGAGAGCACAGGTTTTTAGGTTGTTTAAGTCAGAAGGATGGGAATCAATTGAAGACAAGCCTCGCAGCAGAAGGCCTTCATCTTCAAGAACCAATGAAAATGTTGACAGAATCTGCGATCTTGTGCGTTCAGATCGTCGTTTGATAGTCCAAAATTCATCAAATTTTGACCAATGAATTGGGGATGAAAAAAATTTGTAGAAAAATGGTTCCAAAAAATATTTTTTGGAACGATTTCCATTAATAAGTATTTGGCCAGCAAAAACATTCCTGTGGCTCCTCAGCCTCCTTATTCACCCGACTTGACAAGATTGAAAATTCACCTCAATGGACGTACGTTTTGGGACACTGGAGAATATTCAAACAGCCGTAACCGACCAACTGAAGTCTATTCTAGTATCTGTGTTCCAGCATTGCTATGACAAATGGAAGAATCAAATCAATCAAGAATCGTCTCCAGCGTTGTGCAGCTTCCCAAGGTAACCTTGCGATGACAAATGGAAGAATCAAATCAATCAAGAAACGTCTCCAGCGCTGTGCGGCTTCCGAAGGTAACGGTAACCTTGAAGGAGAATGTTCTATCGTAATTTTATTTGAATAAAAAAAAACAGAAAAAATCAGTCTCATCACTTATAATTTACACACCCCGTAAAGGACATATGTATGATGCGTTTCAACTCTAGGATTAACCGATTTTTTGATTTGTTTATATCCTCTTCGTCTAACATGAGAATACAATAGGCTGAATAGAATTCATTGTTGATAGCCTTGTCGTTTAATTGTTACGAGCAATTATTTAATAAAACTCACATTGAACGCAATAGTACCGGCTTGATCGATGCGTATACTAACTGTCTTAAAAATGTATTTTGAATAACACATTTCTTGTTTTAATAAAATTTGTCGATAAAATGTAATTAAAACCAGTAATGTTATATTAGACCATTACTTAATTATTTCGAAAAGTTCCTAAACAAAAATGTGTTTTTCACATCTTGAAATTTTGTTCCAAATAAAACTAAATGATATTTGAGTGTTTTTCGCGAAACATATTTTTTGAGCAGATTGCTTATCAAAATTTTCAATATCCTTTAACCTGCTTCTTTTTTAAATCTTTGAAATCGCCTTTTGCATAAGCTGTTATCCCATATTTTATAGTTTTTTTTTAAATTTTTTGTAAACAACAAATTTTTATTCAAAAAGCATACATACAACTTTGGAACAATGTATAATTTTGAAAAATAAAATAAAACTTTCAAAAAAATTAGCCTCTATAAAGAATGCGTAATCAATATTTTAGGATTATATTAAAAATACAATATATAGGTTTTTTTTTATAGTTTTTTTTGTTTTATTTCATTCGAATTCATTTTTATTGACATTTTTTCATGAAAATAATGTGTAATGATACAATGGAATGTTAGTACTTAATCTCGAAAGAATCCATATATTATTGTGAGATTTGGCAAAGTTAAAGTTTATATGGAAAAAGAGTGCAAAAAAGCTAAAATTTGTATATAATTTTTCTATATGTTAATACGTGAATAGAAAATGTTGTACCCTTTTTTAAGCATATCGCATGCACGCAGGAATGTGAGATTTGGCATAATTAAAGTTTATATGGAGAAGGAGTGCAAAAAGCTAAAATTTATATATAATTTGTCTATATATTAATATGTGAATAGAAAACTTTATACCCCTTTTTACGCATATGTCGCACAAGTGGGAGTGTGAGATTTGGCATAGTTAAAGTTTATATGGAGAAGGAGTGCAAAAAGCTAAAATTTATATATAATTTGTCTATAAATTAATATGCAAATATAAAACTATATACCCTTTTCTAAGCATATTTCGCACGTGGAGGAGTGTGAGATTTGGCATAGTTAAAGTTTATATGGAGAAGGAGTGCAAAAAGCTAAAATTTATATATAATTTGTCTATATATTAATACATGAATAGAAAACTTTATACCCCTATTTAAGCATATTTCGACCAAGGAGGAGTGGGAGATTTGGCATAGTTAAACTTTATATGGAGAAGGAGTGCAGAAAGCTAAAATTTATGTATAATTTGTCTATATATTAATACGTGAATCGAAAACTTTATACCCCTTTTTAAGCATATTTCGCATAAGGAGGAGTGGAAAATTTGGCATAGTTAAAGTTTATATGGAGAAGGAGTGCAGAAAGCTAAAATTTATATATAATTTGTCTATATATTAATACATGAATAGAAAACTTTATACCCCTATTTAAGCATATTTCGCACAAGGAGGAGTGGGAGATTTGGCACAGTTAAAGTTTATATGGAGAAGGAGTGCAGAAGGCTAAAATTTATATATAATTTGTCTATAAATTAATATGTGAATAGAAAACTTTATACCCCTATTTAAGCATATTTCACACATGGAGGAGTGGGAGATTTGGCATAGTTAAAGTTTATATGGAGAAGGAGTGCAGAAGGCTAAAATTTATATATAATTTGTCTATAAATTAATATGTGAATAGAAAACTTTATACCCCTATTTAAGCATATTTCACACATGGAGGAGTGGGAGATTTGGCATAGTTAAAGTTTATATGGAGAAGGAGTGCAGAAAGCTAAAATTTATATATAATTTGTCTATAAATTAATATGTGAATAGAAAACTTTACACCCCTATTTAAGCATATTTCGCACAAGGAGGAGTGGGAGATTTGGCATAGTTAAAGTTTATATGGAGGAGTGCAGAAGGCTAAAATTTATATATAATTTGTCTATATATTAATACGTGAAGAGAATACTTTATACCCCTATTTAAGCATATTACGCACAAGGAGGAGTGGGAGATTTGGCGTAGTTAAAGTTTATAATGAGAAGGAGTGCAGAAAGCTAAAATTTATATATAATTTGTCTATATATTAATACGTGAATAGAAAACTTTATACCCCTTTTTAAGCATATTTCGCACAAGGAGGAGTGGGAGATTTGGCATAGTTAAAGTTTATATGGAGAAGGAGTGCAGAAAGCTAAAATTTATATATAATTTGTCTATATATTAACACGTGAATAGAAAACTTTATACCCCTTTTTAAGCATATTTCGCACAAGGAGGAGTGGGAGATTTGGCATAGTTAAAGTTTATATGGAGAAGGAGTGCTGAAAGCTAAAATTTATATATAATTTGTCTATATATTAATACGTGAATAGAAAACTTTATACCCCTTTTTAAGCATATTTCGCACAAGGAGGAGTGTGAGATTTGGCATAGTTAAAGTTTATATGGAGAAGGAGTGCAGAAAGCTAAAATTTATATATAATTTGTCTATATATTAATACGTGAATAGAAAACTTTATACCCCTTTTTAAGCATATTTCGCACAAGGAGGAGTGTGAGATTTGGCATAGTTAAAGTTTATATGGAGAAGGAGTGCAGAAAGCTAAAATTTATATATAATTTGTCTATATATTAATACGTGAATAGAAAACTTTATACCTCTTTTTAAGCATATTTCACACGTGGAGGAGTGTGAGATTTGGCATAGTTAAAGTTTGTATGGAGAAGAAGTGCAGAAAGTTAACATTTATATATAATTTGTCTATAAATTAATATGCAAATATAAAACTTTATACCCTTTCTTAAGCATATTCGCACGTGGAGGAGTGTGAGATTTGGCATAGTTACAGTTTGTATGGAGAAGGAGTGCAGAAAGCTAAAATTTATATATAATTTGTCTATAAATTAATATGCAAATATAAAACTTTATACCCGTTTTTAAACATATTTAGCATGTGGAGGAGTGTGAGATTTGGCATAATTAAAGTTTATATGGAGAAGGAGTGCAGAAAGCTAAAATTTTTTTATTTGTCTATATTTTAATATGTAAATAGAAAACTTTGTAACCCTTTTTAACCATATTTCGCACACGGAGGAGTGTGAGATTTGGCATAAACTTTAAGTTTATATGATGAAGGAGTGCAGAAAGCTAAAATTTATATATAATATGTCTACATATTAATATGTGAATAGAAAACTTTGTACACCTTTGCACATGGAGGAATGTGAGATTAAAGAATGTGTCTTATACTTCTATGAATGTCGAGTTTCATTGTTATTAGAGTTTATTTGATTCGATAATAAAATGGAAAAATTAAAACTGACAATTAATTCTATCAAAAAATAAATAAGATTACGAGCTGAAACTGTGGTTTTTTAAAACCTGTTACTAGCATTAAATTTTAAATTTCACAAGTACTTCAGACACACGCTTATGATATTTCTGTATACACTGTCAGCTGACATAATAGAACAAAATTTAAAAAAATATATATGAAATGATCGTAGAGGTATGTATGCTTTTTGACAAAAGAGCCTCAATAAGTTAGACTAGTTGACTCATTTTAAATTTTGATATTTTTCGTAAAATATTGTGAAATATAAGTTAATTAAAAACCAGTCTTGAAAAAAATTCAAAAATTGATCGAAAAATAAGCCAATTGTAGGCTTCTAAATTTGAAGATACGGATAGAGTTGGGTATATCCGTCTCTTTCCCTCTCGTAGAATAAAATGTGCAATATTAAAAATGACCTCACAACACAGTATTGCCGTCCTTCTCTAAAGGTTAAATTTAAACTTTTATAATTCGGTCAATTTTTAAGATTATTAAAAAAAATTTCACTCTTCATCAGCTTGTACCTTGAAATTATGATTAATGAAATAAAAAAAAATTACAATTAAATGAAACTACGTGATATAATATTATTTTTAGGTTTCGTTGTATTACAACATTTTTATGTGGGATTATGGATTATGTATCGCACATAAAAATGTTGTAATACAACGAAACCTAAAAAAAAATGAAACGATTTCGATCTAGGTCGTGGTAAAGAACTTAAATAAAGTAGAAATAATACTACATCACGTAGTTTCATTTAATTGTGAATAATGAATTTCTACAAAATTAACGCCAAATATATTCAATATTAAAAAAAAATTAGTCAAATACCCAATTACGGTCGAATTTCGACTATTAGGCAACCACTATATTACATTTTTTAACGTCTTCTTCGTGCAATTTGATTGTAATGAACTTGCCTATCATTAAACTTTTTAAACACTTAACCCTGGTATGCTATCGCACCACAGTAATCGCATCTACATTGCGGACCCCAACTATAGCCCGACTCGGCGAAGAATTCTGGAGCGCTTTTTCTAGCCACAACAAAAAGAAATTAACAGAGAAAATGTGAAATTAACAAGCTGTAACATTCACCGCAATATAAGCCAAGGTTAAAGGGTGAATGAAACATGAAAGTAGGTACTCGGCGTCGCCGATTAGATTCGATATGCCGCCGTCCGTTGACCGTGAAATGCACTTCGCTTAATGCTAAACACCTGCCTGTCTTTATACCTACATTGGATGTACATAGCAGACCCCCACTTTAAGCAGGAGGAGCGTTTGAAAAGTTCAATCTGTTATTATACATATTATTCACTATGATAATAAAATGGTGTAGTTAAATTCGTAGTTTTGCATAGTAAATGATTTGTATTATTACGTTATTATGTATTTGTTACAAAAATGGTTTTAAATGGGTTAAAACCAATCAAGCGTGTCAATCCAATCAAGCAGGAGTGGAACTCGCATTACGAACACGCATCACTTCCGTACACATTTAGGTATTTAAAAATATCTAATGATACATAATAGGTATACTGTGCTAAACTATTAACAACATTTTAATTTTTGAGAAAGAAAATATGTTGCCTCCTATATCTTTCGCAGTCGCACATTTAATTTTTTTTACGTGATATAACTACAAATTAACGATTTTCGACATTTTAAAACGTATATATTGCGTTCATAAAGCTATGCCTCCCCCTCTAACAGAGAAGCTAAAGCGACTTTCAGAGCGAAAGTGATAATTTTATCACTTCTTGCTCAGTTCATACAAACAATTCTCGCTCAGATTTTCCCTTATTTGAGCAAGTACAACCAGAAAAATCGAGAGTGTAATAGACCATTTCTTTTCCCCTCCAACTTTCCTCCCTTCTGAGCTGCGCGGTGCAGATTTAATTTATTATCGACAGCGTCTCCATTAAGCACGCCGTACGCTGACGAAACAGTGGCATCTCTATAATTGGGTATTTAACTAATTTTTTTTATTTCATTAATCATAATTTCAAGGTACAAGCTGATGAAGAGTGAAATTTTTTTTAATAATCCTAAAAATTTACCAAGTTATAAAAGTTTCAATTTAACCTTTAGACAAGGACGGCAATACTGTGTTGTGAGGTCATTTTTAATATTGCACATTATATTCTGCAAAAGGAAAAGAGACAGGGACATACCCAACCTTATCCGTATCTTCAAATTTAGAAGCCTATAACCGGCTTATATTTCAATAAATTTTTGAAATTTTTTCAAGACTGGTTTTTAATTAACTTATATTTCACAATATTGTACGAAAAATATCAAAATTTAGAATGAGTCAACTATCGTATTGTGTTTCATGCAGGTAGATTTAAGTAATAAAAAATTTATTAAAAACAATAAACAGACAATTCCCTCAAACTGCTGAATTATTTTTAATGAAATGGTTTTTAAGATCAATTTGAATATTACCAGATTTAACACTTAAATGCGTGACTTTTTAAAAATTTTTGTACAAAAAAATATTTTATTGTATATTTGTAATATACATGAAGGGAATAACAAAGAAATGTACTCTACAACTTTGCTAGATAAAACAGTTATATCAGCAAGGATTTGTTACGGTCTTTCCAAGATAATTCAAAATGATAGAGAAAAATAAAAAGACCCAAAGTAAACCGCTCACGTACACGGTCCATCTTATTGGGCCGTAACCTAAATTCGAGCAAAAGATCACGTCCCCAATATGCTAACAGCATATAGGGCAGAAATTAAATCGACAAAACGCTAGTGAGCCCAATTGCGATTCCGAACGAAGCAGTTAGACAAAAAAATATTTCAAATTGCGTGAACATGCTATATGTATAATGTACACGCTTGTTAAGAGCGAACGTTGTTGTATTCGCAATTAATTAAAAAAATCGACTCCAGAAACAAAATATTTTTATGACTGCACTAAAAAGTAAACTCCTATCAGATTAATAAATTTTATAAAAAATGTATTAATCTGATAAATTTTTGATTAAGATTTATTATGATTGGGTGAGTCAACTCCGACGCGGGACTGGAGTTTACTTCCTAAGTACGATTGTCTTGGAATGTATAAAATAGGTAACACTGTATATGAATATAAATATCACTAAATTAAATGGAAAATTCTTTAATAAAAAAATGCTGACAATATAATTATTTTTAAGTAAAACATAAATGAACAAGATCAAGTTTGTACAACAAAATTAAAAACATTTAGTAACGTCAGATTAAGAAGTTAAAATTAAAAGAGACTTTTTAGTTTTGTAGGATAAAAGACACCAAATATTCACACATAATCACATTTAATGATTACATTTTGATATAACCGAACGACAGTGAACTATGTGTATCACACTCCGTCATTGCGATTACGCCATAAGAAAATGCCAAATAAACATATTGATATCTCACTCTAAATATATGTAATGTTGGGCGAAGAGGCCACATCACGGTTACACTTTTTTAACGCTCTAAACTTCGTACGCTCTGAACTTCTGATTTTACTCCTCATAAAACTTCATACCGGGCGCCATATAAGAAAATCAGTTCTTAAGGAGTAAACTCCAAAAATTGTTCTTCCAACCGTGCGATTTGTAAGATTACTTTATGATTGCCCGTAAATAAACGGCAAATATCCGAAACTACTGGACTGATTTTAACCAAACTTTCACTGACCTATGTCGCTCCACACACACTATATTCGCTGGAGATATACTAGCTAATAGCAAAAACGTTTTCACACTTAAAATACTAGTTAGAACTACGACCTTCCAGCCTCAAATTCTTGACGACCAATTGAGGTTGAAACAAAGTGGTTCACTTTGTTTCAACCTCAATGTGTCGCCGAGCGTACTCATATTTTTCACGGTGGAATTCAACGGAGGAAATTCAAAACCTCGCTCAGACAAAACGTAGCACAAATAGTGCCTGCTAGAATGTTGCGGCGTGTCCGTTATTATGGACTTCAACCAGCGCAGGGTAGAGGTCAAATGGTTTTAAACGTCTGCGGAATAGCAATGACAAGTTAAGGAGTTGTGTTACTGTAAAGTATTTCTTTATTCACTATGTAAATAATTTATTTTCTTGTTTGTGAATATGTTTTATCACATATTAAAAAAATCGTTTAAAAAAAGCGTAAAAATTCGTTTCATAATTTGTAAAATACTTGGCTACAAGAACTAAATCGATTAATGGTTAAAAATAAAAAATATCTAGTGTGTGCTTATGACCACATGATAGAAGTGAAAACTTCTAATTTTAAAATATATATACATTGATGTTATATGATGCATATCAGCTCGACGAATCAGGAACAATGCGAGATTATTATTATAGAATACAGTATGACCACACGATAGAAGTGAAAACTTCTAATTTTAAAATATATATACATTGATGTTATATGATGCATATCAGCTCGACGAATCAGGAACAATGCGAGATTATTATTATAGAATACAGTATGACCAGACGATAGAAGTGAAAACTTCTAATTTTAAAATACATATACATTGATGTTATATGATGCATATCAGCTCGAAGAATCAGGAACAATGCGAGATTATTATTATAGAATACAGTATGACCAGACGATAGAAGTGAAAACTTCTAATTTTAAAATATATATACATTGATGTTATATGATGCATATTAGTTCTACGAAACAGAAACAATGCGAGATTATTATTATAGAATACAGTATGACCACACGATAGAAGTGAAAACTTCTAATTTTAAAATATATATACATTGATGTTATATGATGCATATCAGCTCGACGAATCAGGAACAATGCGAGATTATTATTATAGAATACAGTATGACCAGACGATAGAAGTGAAAACTCCTAATTTTAAAATACATATACATTGATGTTATATGATGCATATCAGCTCGAAGAATCAGGAACAATGCGAGATTATTATTATAGAATACAGTATGACCAGACGATAGAAGTGAAAACTCCTAATTTTAAAATACATATACATTGATGTTATATGATGCATATCAGCTCGAAGAATCAGGAACAATGCGAGATTATTATTATAGAATACAGTATGACCAGACGATAGAAGTGAAAACTTCTAATTTTAAAATATATATACATTGATGTTATATGATGCATATTAGTTCTACGAAACAGAAACAATGCGAGATTATTATTATAGAATACAGTATGACCACACGATAGAAGTGAAAACTTCTAATTTTAAAATATATATACATTGATGTTATATGATGCATATCAGCTCGACGAATCAGGAACAATGCGAGATTATTATTATAGAATACAGTATGACCAGACGATAGAAGTGAAAACTCCTAATTTTAAAATACATATACATTGATGTTATATGATGCATATCAGCTCGAAGAATCAGGAACAATGCGAGATTATTATTATAGAATACAGTATGACCAGACGATAGAAGTGAAAACTTCTAATTTTAAAATATATATACATTGATGTTATATGATGCATATTAGTTCTACGAAACAGGAACAATGCGAGATTATTATTATAGAATACAGTATGACCACACGATAGAAGTGAAAACTTCTAATTTTCAAATATATATACATTGATGTTATATGATGCATATTAGTTCTACGAAACAGGAACAATGCGAGATTATTATTATAGAATACAGTATGACCACACGATAGAAGTGAAAACTTCTAATTTTAAAATATATATACATTGATGTTATATGATGCATATCAGCTCGACGAATCAGGAACAATGCGAGATTATTATTATAGAATACAGTATGACCAGACGATAGAAGTGAAAACTCCTAATTTTAAAATACATATACATTGATGTTATATGATGCATATCAGCTCGAAGAATCAGGAACAATGCGAGATTATTATTATAGAATACAGTATGACCAGACGATAGAAGTGAAAACTCCTAATTTTAAAATACATATACATTGATGTTATATGATGCATATCAGCTCGAAGAATCAGGAACAATGCGAGATTATTATTATAGAATACAGTATGACCAGACGATAGAAGTGAAAACTTCTAATTTTAAAATATATATACATTGATGTTATATGATGCATATTAGTTCTACGAAACAGAAACAATGCGAGATTATTATTATAGAATACAGTATGACCACACGATAGAAGTGAAAACTTCTAATTTTAAAATATATATACATTGATGTTATATGATGCATATCAGCTCGACGAATCAGGAACAATGCGAGATTATTATTATAGAATACAGTATGACCAGACGATAGAAGTGAAAACTCCTAATTTTAAAATACATATACATTGATGTTATATGATGCATATCAGCTCGAAGAATCAGGAACAATGCGAGATTATTATTATAGAATACAGTATGACCAGACGATAGAAGTGAAAACTTCTAATTTTAAAATATATATACATTGATGTTATATGATGCATATTAGTTCTACGAAACAGGAACAATGCGAGATTATTATTATAGAATACAGTATGACCACACGATAGAAGTGAAAACTTCTAATTTTCAAATATATATACATTGATGTTATATGATGCATATTAGTTCGATGAATCAAGAACAATGGGAGATTATTATTTTAAAATACAATAAAATACGCAATAAATACGCATATTAAATTTTACTTAAAAAAGTATTAATCAAAAATAAAACATAATGGCACTTGAAACGTTACACTCCCGTGTCAGACAGTGGTCACTTGGTCGATGCCGAACGGAGCCAAGTTTACACGTAAGAATGAAACAATAAGTTTATGGAAACTAAAATATGTTATAAACGCTTTGGATTAAAATTTAATTACATATCTAAAAGAAGTGCGCATGGTGAACCTACAAAAGTAGTTCACTTAATACTTAAAATAAAAAATGCCCATGGTGCGCCTAAAGAAGTAGATCAACTGGCCGATGTCGAAGGGAGCCGAGTTTACCCGATTCAGAGTCACCACCGACCCGAGCGTGACGAGTCAGTTTCGTTCACTGCTCGGAAAAAGTGCGCATGACGCGTCTAAAATAGTTTTCACTTCAAAAATAATTTATCTTCTTTTATTTCAAACAATCAGTAAGACGGAAGTATTGGAATAGCATCCAGTATCACAACTAGCGAAGAAAGGTGTTCTTGACAAAGTGTTAGAAGAACACTACCAGTGTTGGGGAAGATACCCGAATTAGGATATGTAATTCGTGAGTGAGAGACATAAAAGATATATACACATATGTTATGATCATATCTATCACTCGCTCACATGGAACCAAACTTATCAGTTTATCACTAGCTTTTTCGTTTCACCAAATCAATCATTTCATCACTCGTCGCATCGTGATGATAGATATAAAAGTATATGTTCTGATGTTATATGAAAGAGAAAGAAAACAATCGAACTGTTTAATCAAATATGCAACTGGATCTATGTGGACGACGTAGCTACTCACGATCCAATGTGAACGCTGTGATAAAGTTTACTTTAGTTCGCTCAAAATATTTGTGTAAACAAACACTTTTTTTGTTTCATTTAAAAATTCTAATCTATAATTGTATAAGTACGCCAATTTATCCCAATTTATTTCATTATCATTAAAGTTATTTTATGTATAATTTAAATCTAGGTTGACAGTCCTAAATCCTAAACCTGCAAAGTATTAAGCAAAGTGGACACTTTGTAGAATTTATTTTTATTTTCAATACAATAGCGCGTAATGTTCAGTCATTACTATTTATCACCATGTTGTGTGACCATTGTTCAGCGGTTCAACGTATGCGTAATAAATAATTTCGTTAATAACTTGGAGATGCTGAGCTGCTGAGCTACTGAGCTAGAGTAGAGTGAGCTAGAGATATAAACGAGTGATATATATATTTCCAATCAAATGATATATATCACTCTTTTATTTTCACTGATACATTTTGCGCATCTCTATCCCGAATTTCGCGGAATGTCTCCATTTTTAGGGGTGTCATGACTCGTCATTTAAGGGGGATGTCAAACGTCCGAATTTTCGGGAACTACTAACAAGTAGACCTTAAGTGCTTATAACTCGACAATACCTGTCGAGTGAAAAGTTCTGAGCGCGAAGGTGATTAAGTCTTTTGCACCGATTTATTTTAATTACCGATCTTAACTATCTTCAAATTGGATCAGGTAATACTAGTGATTGACCATAGACCAAAAAGCAAAATAATTATATGGTTATAATAATATACAGGTAAATATTTAGATAACACTATATGAATATAATACCGGAAAATATTTAGATACCACTATATGAATAATTCATAGTTGACCTGCATTAAGTATACAGTATGGGCTACGCAATGGGTTCGTGTAAGTACTACAGCCACAGAAAGTATAAGTATGTAGACCTGCTTCACGGAATCTAATACCAACATCGTCGTAACTTCGGAATCGTTTAAGATATCATGATAAAACCAAAACTAAGTTTGTCTAAGTGAAACTTAACCAAAACTAAGTTTGAATTAAGTGTAAGTTATTTAAGTATTCGAAATAAACCCTTTTGTACAGACAGAAAGACAGACAGATGAACAGACATAATATCTTCAATTTAAGTTTAATTTTAGTAATCAATTACGCAAATAGAAAATCACAGACACTTAAATTTTATTAATTATATTGAAATATTTTAATATTAATATAACAGACTCGTTAGTGTAAAAATATGCCTCTTCGTAAAAAACCATATGAGGTTCTGGATTTGGATATGTGTCAACGACAGGTTGGGCATCAAAATGTATATAAGCTGTGGGTTTGCAATAGAAAGGTAACTATCATATTATTTATTATAGATAGTGTATATATATATATATATATATATATATATATATATATATATATATATCTGATAAAATCAAATCTGAAGAAAGTCGCGAACGAAGTCGCGAGCACCAGCTACTCAGTAATAAAATTGCAACGAGACCATATGACCGATACGCATCCGAGTTGAACAGAAGAATCGATTCTTTATATTATTATAGACTACGCGAACGAAGCCACGGGCAACAATTAGTGTATTTATAAAATAAAAAGTATTAATTTATTGTTCCAAAGTAACGAGGAGTTAAGCAGAATACTTAAATATACCCAAAATATTCAATTTAACTAAACAGTTTTAAAGCTCATTAAAAGATGTCGCTAGGTATATTCTATAACGCAGTACGTTTCGTTGTGCGCCTTTTTAAGTTAAGTTAAATTCAACGCGGAATTTCGAGCAAAATTTGGTATTTATACGTAAACAAATAGTAGCGTCTCACCTGTCACGTGCAACAACGTCAGATGGGGCGAGCCTAGTTGTGCCGGTGTGCGCGCGCTCCTGGATGCGCGAGGTGAATTCGCGCACGCGACTGGTCGTCGAAGACGGCGTCAGCAGGTTAAGGCTGCCAGACGTCGTATCTGCAAGGGCAAACAAAACATAGTTACTTCGAGCAAAAAAATATAAAGAAAAAAACGAATGGCCGTACGACAGAAGGGAAGCTTCTCATGTTTTTTATGTAAACGTGTGAGGGTTTTCTCTCTCCCTCCTTTCCTTCCCACTCCGTATACATCTCAATTTCTCCCTCCCTATCGAAACCTTTATAATTTCGTCATTGAAGTGACGCCAGCCGCAATCGACCCAGATATGAGTCCGGGGCGCCAGAGGGGTTAATTCAGGAAAAGAATAAAAAAAATTCAAAAATGTCAAAGTGCAACAGAATACTACGCTGTTTGTTACGTTATCTGGTTGTCAGGCAATGCGGGATTAGAATTTATAGATACGAATTAATTTGGTACTGAGAATTAAATCTTCAACTGTATCTTTGATTCAAGTCTTTATGAAATTTGTGTCTACCGTTGCATAGGTTTCGAAAATAATTTAAAATAGTTGTTTACAACAGTATTTTTAGGATAACACTAAATTTAGTATATATTTAACATTTGCTATTACGTGGCTCATCACTATCCCTTTTATTGTCATTGAGGATGAGGCGTGTAGATCAACTCTTGGAGATTCCATCTGTCCAAGAAACTGTCAATGTGTCACAATATAATTACTCTTTCAATTTAAGATCACAATTGTACAGAATGATGTAACTAAATTATGTGAACAAATATTTGTAAGACAAAATATTTTTTATTTTCTTTAAATACCTCCCTAAGTAGTGATTACTTAGGGAGGTATTAGGGGATGAAAATTTTTTTGTACGAACCCCATCGAGTGGAGCATCTTTTAAAATGCAATAGAAAATCACTAGCAACATTTTTCGATACGGCGTTTCCTTCATGAAATGTTGGTCTCCAAAACATTTGGCAATCTAAAGTCTTAAGTTGAAATGTTGAAGGCAGCCCCAACCTTTTAATCACATCTGATGGTACTGAATTTTTCGATGAATGACTAAAATGAACCGTGTTTGTTAGTTAAGAGTTCTTAAATTTTTTTTAACATGGATTAGTAATTCAAATAGATTAGGCAAGTAATTTATTTGTCTTATATCTGAAACTAAGCAATATATATATATATATATATATATATAAATACTGAAAAATCTGAAACTAAGCAATATATATAAATATTGATACTTTTGAATCATTACGTAGAAATACTATGTACCCTCAAAACGTTTAGGCTTTTATGTAAATTTAGGACGGAATGAAAACGTTTCCAATTTCTCAGTTCAGATGCTGCAAGGTGTACTGCCTGCTTAAACTGTGAGATTTAAGGATTTGCTGTTTTAAAAATGGTATTATGGGTCTCAAACATAGACTCTGTCATTGAACTTCGGATTCCAACTCCTAAGTACTTATACTACAAAGTTACTGCCTGTCTAAACAGTGAGATTTGAGGATCTGCTGTTTTTAAAATAGTATTATGGGTCTCAAGCATAGATCCTGTCATTGAACTTCGGATTCCAATACCTGAGTACTTATGCTGCAAAATTACTGCATATCTAAACCGTTATACTTGAGGACCTGCTGTTTTTAAATTAGTATCATAGGTCTCAAGTAGAGACTCTGTCATTAAACTTTGAGTTCCAACACCTCATTCTTAACGCTGTGGGAGTACTGCCTACTTAAATCGTGAAACCTGAGGATGTGCCGATTGACTATTTAGTTAATATTGTGAGTTTTAAGTAGAGACACTGTCGGTGGAAATCTCGGTAATTATCGGTGGGCGTCTTTGATGACCGAGAGAATATTTTTGGTCTCATTTTATGTTTGTTATAGTACACTTGGTGATGAATACCACTAATATTATAAATGCTTAAGTTTAGTTGTTTGATACCTGATCACTCTGCAACCAAACAACGAATCACTACCAAAATTGTGGTGCGTATATTTCGTGCAGCGAACTAACACACTGACTACATATTAGCTGTGTCGTTCTACAAGTCGAATACTAATTAATACCACGAAAACTATGTATGGACGTGTGTTACTCCTAAACGACACGACAGGTTTTCATCAAATTTTGCCCGGACATGGTTCACGATCCAAACTAACATATTGGTTGCTTTTAACCAAAGAAATAACGTTATTCTTTTAGGATGAAACTCAGTGTTTACGGTCAATAATACAACTTTTGTACTGCAATATATCAATAGGTGACGTAACGGGCATATATTATGGATTTAACATTATTTAAAGATAGATGTTGCGATGGTGTTAATAGGGTAGAGACAAATCCCACTGTCTTAAACCAAAAGCCACGCGAACTATGCCGGTAGACTACATTCTTCTGTCTTAAATGAGTCTTTAAGGCAGTTTTTTTCAAAGGTCTTTAAATGCGTATATAAAGTGACTTACTTGAATACATCATTAAATGAGTCTATAAGGCGTATTTTTCGAAACGTTACTAAATGATTCGATAAGGCGGCTTTTTTCAATACGTCATTAAACCTGTCTATAAAACGGCTTTTTTTTTCAATAGATCATTAAATGAGTCTGTAAGGCGGCTCTTTTAATCGGTTATTAAATGAGTCTATAAGGCTGCTTTTTTCAATACGTCATTAAATGAATCTACAAGGCAGCTTGTTTCAATATGTCATTAAGTATTTCTATAAGGCAGTCATTACATGAATCGCACATTAAATGAATCTTCAAAGTGGCTTTTTCAATACGTCATTAAATTAATCTACAAGGCAGCTTTTTTCAATACGTCATTAATTATTTCTATAAGGCGGTTGTTTCAATACGTCATTACATGATAGATTCATGTAATGACGTATTGAAAGCTTGGTGCAAGGTGGCAAAAGGTGGCTTTTTTCAACACGTCATTTAACGAGTCTGTAAGGTGGCTTTTTTCAATAAGTCTATTAAGTGGCTTCTACCAACACGTGATTAAGTGAGTCTATAAGGCGGTTTTTTCAATACGTCATTAAATGAGTCTATAGACGGCTTTTTCAATACGCCATTAAATGAGTCTATGAGGCGGCTTTTTTCAATACGTCATTAAATGAGTCTATGAGGCGGCTTTTTTCAACACGTCATTTAACGAGTCTGTAAGGTGGCTTTTTTCAATAAGTCTATAAAGCGACTTCTTCCAACACGTAATTCAATGAGTCTATAAGGCGTTTTTTTTCAATACATCATTAAATGAGTCTATACACGGCTTTTTCAATACGCCATTAAATGAGTCTATGAGGCAGCTTTTTCAATACGTCATTAAATGAGTCTATAAGGCGGTTTTTTTCAATAGGCAATTGAATGAGTCTATGAGGCAGCATTTTTCAAGTATTTTATTACGATAAACGAACAAAAATATTTTTCACTTCACACTACAACCTACGGAACTCTCGTAGTGCCAGTTCTATTTCTAAATTTATTTTTGCTGGATTTATTATTTGTTTACCTTTATAGAAAATATAATTACAGGTATAAACAGGCAGGTAGTTATTTTGATATATTATAGCGGCTGTCACTTCTATAACTTTCACAACTTCAAGGCTACGGGCAGACGCGCCCTACTGCGAAAGAAATACCCATTTCGAAAGCGACATAACCCCAAAACCTTCCAAGATAATCACGCAAACGTTTGATCAAAAGCAATATCACAATCACTGCACGTTATCATTTAGGCAAAACTTCACAACAAAATGGACGAAACACTACACAAAAATGCGATTACGAATATTAACACTATTAATCCGGGATTAATTTAAAAAAAATATCTACAAAAAACAGTTATGTTATGAATTTATTCTCATTTCAACACGCACTTGTTATGTTATGCGAACAAGTCCGACACGGATGACCAACTGCACTCCGAGCGAGATATCTCGGACCATCTCAAACTTCGCGCAAGATAACAACGATAACGGGGCACAGGCAACGATAACACACGATAATCACGCTATGATAAATATCAGAGTTCTGCTATATATAGACCTAAAATTATTTAAATGCAAATCGCATGGGCTGAAACAGGTCCACTGCTTAAAAATACTGATTTTACTGACTTAAAATTAAAAAAATTCCGACTTTTACTCACCATTTCAATAGTTTTTTTCAGGTGTGGTAAAATAAAAATTTATTTTTAGTTATTGGTGTCTATCAACCTCATAACCAACCAGTAACAAGGTATTACTAGTTTATTGTGTTCAAACAAAAATAAAATATAATTTTGGTTAGTTTGTTAGTGTAATAAAAACAAATATTGAAAAGTTAATAGTCGATAATAATTATAGTAGTAGTTTAGGAAAATACTGTCCATTTTTAAATAAAAATGATTTCACCGACTTGTTTAAAAAAACAGACTCTTACTCATTGTATTTTTTATTTTTTTGCCCTGTTCCAGCCCCTAGGACTGAAAGTTCTGTCCCCAAACGTGCAATTTACAAATTTTTAGAATTACTCAAACTGTGTATTTTTCATGTTTGCTTTTACAAGCAAACTTGTATGCACAAGTGTAGGTTTCCGTAGTCATTTCACAAAATTTTAAACTATATATATATTTTATAAATTCTTATGTCGTGCTCATACGTGTTCATAAAAGTCTGTGGTAGCACAACTAGGATTTTAGGGCCCGGCAGTTCAACCTGCTACTAGGACTCATCTTCTATTCCTATTTCCTTTCTATTCATTTAAAAGTACTCAACATTTCATTTGAAAGTTTTCATCTTTGAAAGTACTCACCTTTCATTTCGAAGTACTCATCATTGAAAGTACTCGTTTCATTTCATTTCATTTCAAAGTACTCATCGTCTTCTACTTCATTTCATTTGAAAATACTCATCATTTCCTTTGAAAGTACTCATCGTCTTCTATTTCATTTCATTTGAAAATACTCATCGTCTTCTATTTCATTTCATTTGAAAATACTCATCATTTCCTTTGAAAGTACTCATCGTTTTCTATTTCATTTCATTTGAAAATACTCATCATCGTCTTCTATTTCATTTCATTTGAAAATACTCATCATTTCATTTGAAAGTACTCATCGTCTTCTATTTCATTTCATTTGAAAATACTCATCATTTCATTTGAAAGTACTCATCGTCTTCTATTTCATTTCATTTCAAAATACTCATCATCGTCTTCTATTTCATTTCATTTGAAAATACTCATCATTTCCTTTGAAAGTACTCATCGTTTTCTATTTCATTTCATTTGAAAATACTCATCATCGTCTTCTATTTCATTTCATTTGAAAATACTCATCATTTCATTTGAAAGTACTCATCGTCTTATATTTCATTTCATTTGAAAATACTCATCATTTCATTTGAAAGTACTCATCGTCTTCTATTTCATTTCATTTGAAAATACTCATAATTTCATTTGAAAGTACTTATCGTCTTCTATTTCATTTCATTTGAAAACATTCATCATTTCATTTGAAAGTACTCATCATTTTGTTTGAAAGTACTCATCATTTCATTTGAAAGTACTCATCATTAAAAGTGCCGATATAGAGTTCACTATAGAAGAATCACTATAGAACGTGCTCACAATAGAAGACTGTATTACATTTGAAAGTACTCATCCAAACCTATTTTCGAGTTTTTTTCAGACTTTTATTTAGTCTAGTAAATGTCTTCGAAGCTTAATATTTCATAAAAGGGGCAAAAAAAATAGTAACCCAAACTTCATTTAAAAATGGATTTCTAACGATGCCACACACAACGGGGTAAAGGTGCGTTTTTTTGCCACCCTACTTCTTAATAAACTTTAAAAATATGGCACAATTTTTTTGGAAATCTTTTCTGCACATTAATTCTGAAGCTCATCATCCCAAAATCTGATACACGTACGTTTAAAACTGTAGAAACTATGAGTGTGTGACAGACGGACGGATACGGACAATGTGAAATTATAAGGGTTCCGTTTTAAAATTTTTTATGATACTACACTGAGGCCAGTCAAATAAAAAAACACTAATCATTCAAATTAGTAGATTAATGCCGGGGATATGGGTTAATAACATAAACAAAGCAGACCGTATCATTGCAGCACCAGGCTGGGGAATTAGAATTCGGAGTTCAATGACAGAAACTCTGCTTGAGACTCACAATAGTAATTTGAAAACAGCAGATCTTCAAGTATCACGGTTTAAGAAGGCAGTGACCCCTATAGCATCAGGACTGAGGAGTTGGAACCTGAAGTTCAATGGCAATCTCGGGTCGAGACTCGCAACACTACTTTAAAAACGGTAGACCTTCAAATCTCAAGATTTAGGCAGGCAATGTATCTGTTACACCAGGATTTATGGATCAAAAGTAGAAATTCAGTGTTGTATCATCACGGGGACTCCATACTTGCAAAAAAAATTCTCTCTTAAGTGAAAGTTACATAAAACCGTCTAAAAACGTATCTTCCTGCCTTTCCGCATGCCCATATACTATTTAGCTACCTATATATTTTGTTATTTTCTTGCTACGTAAAGAAAATCAAACTGGTCCAAACTCGATGAGTTTATTCCGAAGAGTTCCTGGCACCATCTTCCGGTTATTCCATAAATGGTGTACTTTAGAAAGTTGCCTATAGCTTACTTTCGCGATTAGTCTCGTTATACATTTGCAACTATTTTTTTTTCGTTTCATACTTCAGGAGGTACTGATGTGCAACAAGTGTGCATTTTTTAAAATTATCAAATAACTCTTTATTTCATATATAAATGATTTCTACATTAAATCAGCTTTCATTTGACATGTCACAACGTCAAGATAAAAAAAATGTTCATGATTTAATTACTCCATCAAAACTAGAGTTTTCGCAATCAGCATCTTGGAAAATTCAAAACTTTTAACCGAAAGATAAGAAAAAATATTAAAACTTGCATATTAATCAGGATCTCCTCTATACAGAAAGCATAAAAATAATTTTCGATCGAGATAAAGACGGGGTCCCTTTTTTCCTGAACGTGCTCAAAAAAATGGAACAAAAATTGATTCTCAACATCCAAAACGCATTGTCACGTTTACGTGTTCAAAAGTGACTTCATAAAATTATTCCCACTCGCGTGGACATGCGAAAACATGGTGCGTTTTTATCCTCAATGGGGTGATTTTCTAATTACAAAAACAATGTTTTTCCTGAATAAAATATGTGTTGTCCACCTGCATGATACATGTTATATGTATGCACAATTTCACGGTGATCGGTCGTGTAGTTAACGCGTAAAGCGAGACGAACAAAGAAAGCAAAGAAGCCAACTAAGTTTCGCATTTATAAGCTTAATTATGATTAGTTCACAAATTACGGAAGTATCACTTTCTTAATTTCGTCAGGTTTCGTTACGAACCCTTACAATTTCCTAAGTTCGTTTCGTTAGCCTGGTACAATTTTTTAGCTTCCATAGTTTAACACCTATCGCTTTAACCGTTAGACTGCCGACGAGCGCCATTGCGCTCGTGCGGGTACTAACTAAATTTGGTACGAGCGCGATGGCGCTCACGAAATCAATTGCTGTTTAGCGTGCGGTAGGGTAGGTCGCTCGCGTGCATCGCTAATTTTTTTATCTTTCTACGTGTTACATAAAGTTTAAACTATAATATTATTAGTAATTACAATGTAAAAAGGATCCAGGAAAAGAAAATGTTTAACCCATAATGTCGGAATACGAAAATAATTTGAGTGAAAATGATCGTTTTTCAAGTTGTGAAGAAAGTGATAGTGGGCGTGACATTGTGGTGCTCACAATTTGGCGTAATGTAAATTGTGAGTGATAGTGATAATAGTGACGATAACAATTGTTTTGCTGATACTGAGGATGTACCGGACTGCGAAAATGACGTTGTGACCTTGATTTCAGTTTTTGTCCATAATTTTCTTTGTATTTTATTATCCTTGTACAAGTTTTTATTAAGAAAACACCGTAAAATTTATTAAAATTAGATAATTTTTTGAAGAGATACAGTTTTTTTCCAGACAAAGATAAATGACATCAAAAACAAAAGATTTCTTTGGCACTTTTAAGTATATATAAGTAAAAAACAATGGCATTAAAACGGGTAAACAAACGAAAATCTGTGTGCATTTTAGGGTTTCGTATTTAAACACTGAAAGCTTTTAATTTCGACACGTCTGTCCATGGGTCATACCCTCGTCGTTTCTACAGCTTCAGATAAAAATCTCAATTGAAATTTATTTTTTTTTCCTATTTCTTAGGTACCTCTTCCTCATATTAGAGGATGTGCAACCTCCCTTCCGAATAAGACTGCCAAACATTTTGGAAGAATCCCTGCAAACATGTTTTGATAATAACACTGGTAGATACACTTAACTTAAAAATTCCCTTTGAAATACAAATTATTGAGAATATCAAAAATATTTGTTTTTACAAAAATTATAGTATCCTTTCTAGGATATTCCCGATTTCAAAAAATCCGAAATCAAGATCGATACTGTGCTTCAAAATGTCAATAATTTCGAATCTAAAATAACAATATGATGGAATGAGAATGTTTGTTTTAAATAAATAATCTCTGAATTTTACTTTCATTTCCCCTAAATAAGTTTGTTAACTTGAAAATTAAGCGAATATTTTGTAACTCCACTAATGACTCAATGTTTATATAATCTCATTCACAATTAAATCAAATGTCATATCATTTTTGACGTGTTTCTATTTACATTGTAAGTATATGTACCGTTGAAGGTCGCTTCCAAAGTAACGAAGGTGACATATTATCACTAGTTTTTTTTTTTACATTTCTGCTCCCTTTTTCCATTTGGAAACGATTCGTCATCTACGCACCATGATTTATAAAGGCCAAATCCGGGCAAGTGGGTATTAGACCACGCACAAATTAGGATCCGTATTTGTCTATATCTCTCGAAACTGTTGACACTAAGCAATCAAAATAATTTGAAGTGAAACTTCTAATAAAATGGTTTACCAGCAAAGAACATTTTCATAATTTTCAAATTAGAGTGCGTAAGAAAAATCGCACATATTTTAAGTGTAACATTTCGTAAACACCATATGTACAGGAACCATATGGAGGTACATTAAAATTTGTTGTTACCACTCTGCTACATATTAATTTGGATCTTTATACGAGGCGTCTATTTGCATTTAACGGGGATCCGCGAAAGTCAATATAGTGTTGGCCAGATGTTACAATAATACAAAAACTCTATTAAATGGAGAAAATTTAAAAAAAAATACAATTTAAATAAACTAAAAAATACGGTTTTGTAGCTATGTAAACCAAAAAATAAAATATGATTTTTAAATATAAAGATTTTGGTCAAGAGCGAAAGATATTTTCACAACTTGGTATAACTTAATTTTTTTTAATAAGCTTAAAAAGGAATGAAGTGATCGACAAAAAAATTAACTTTAATGCAAAAAAGAGTGGGGAGCTTGATATTAATTGTTGTAATTTCTTTTATGCTAGCTATCTGCAAAGATAGAGTTATTATGAAATTGTAAGTCGAGAGCATCGCACGCTTTTTTTCACACTAAAGTTAATTTTGTTGTCTATTATTTTATTCTATTTTAAGCTTATTAAAAACAATTAGGTCATACCGAATTGTAAGACATCCTTTCGTTCTTAACCCAAATGTTCATATTAAAAGTTTATTTTTCCTTTTTTAGTTCATATTGCTACAAAACCCTGTTTTTTTTAGTTTATTTAAACTATAATTATGTTTTCTAAATTTTTAGTTATAAAATTATTGTATTGCCATCAGTTCTCGACACGTGCGTAAAAATTTAAATAGTTCGTTATATATCCGTATAGAATGGCAATTAAAAGTTTTTATTTGAATCGTCGATCAGAAAAATTAGAAATCTTGGATTTTTTCATGAAGAGGTTATTTTGTGGACCAGCTAGGTAAATTGTATACATGATCAGATTATATTTCGCTATATCCTCAATACATAGATGTAACATCCTAATCCATAAATCTCGTAGGCCCGACAGAATCGTCGAAAAAAACGCGTAAAACGAGAAAAGAACGAAAAATACATTAATTTTGTCAACAACAGAATGAATGTCATTATCAGTTAATAGTATACTTCTAAGTAATTTAAGCGAAGACTATATATTAATAAACAATCGGTTCTGATGATTTTTTTTGTAATCTTTTCTAAAAATTGTTATGTACTTCGTAAGATGTTCATTTCTTATTAACAAGTTTTGATACATAAAAATATTACGTATGCACCTTTACAAAGATAACTTTTTTTTGTTTCATATTATGGTTGCAAATTTTATTTTATTTTTTGTTTTTCCCCGATGGTTAATTGCCGAAAAAATATGTTCTTTATCTATAATGGCCAGGTCTACTTCCGTCAGCTTCTTTATGGACGTAGGTATAAAACTAGAAATTTAGAGCACCTGACAGATAATGAACATACTGCAGTTATTAGGGTTTTCTGTTTCGGTATGGAAACCTAAAAATCTCTTCATAGGTCTTATATATGCTCTCCTATTACTCCTCATTTAATTATTTGCGTACATATAAATAAATAACATCACTTTATAGCTTCAAACTGTATGTCTACTTACATCTAAATAGTTCACTTTGTACGACGTTTAAATTTAAACAAATATTGTCAGAATTTTTGTTCATCTGTAAGACTGTTCCTTCCATTTGTTTTAACTAAAAAACTACAGGACAAATATCGATTTGTTTCATAACGATACATCAGATGATTCCGAACGTATTGGTTAAGAGTGAAATAAAATTCAACATTTGTACAAACGACGGTTGAACGGTGCGGAGTGGGGGTACAGTAATTTATTATTAAAGGGGCCGCGCGGGGTCAGAACGCGCGAACGGATCAATGCGGACACACGTGTCCGCTAATTATTTAATAATTTAAAACTTTTTCATTGTCGTAACCAACTAGTTATCTTCTTATTATGTTAATTCGGTGTATTATTAATAATGATGATAATGGTAATATCAATTTGATGAACGAATTTACAATAATATTAAATCCGCTGATCTACACATGGACGGAGACTCAGACAAAAGCTTAAGTTAATTTGAATAATAAAATTATCGTATATTTTTTCATATAGGCTCTTCTATTTTTATAATTCCGTAATCTAGTTTTGCGGAATTTTTTTATAGTTTTTTACCGTTTCTTTAGTACCGATTTGGTCAGATATTTACATTCTTAAATAATAATATCTTTACATTCCTCACTTATCTTCCACAGTGGATTGAATATATTACAAGCTTTATCTACGGCCGAACGGAGATAATACCTACATGTATTCGGAAAGAGATAATGCGTGTTGTTTGTCTAATATTTCACTTTTGAACGGATTTTCCCATTTTAAAGTGGTTTTCTCAAAATTTTTAGTTTCATTTTACAGCACAGCAAATTTCATTAAAATATAGCGAAAAACCGTCCCATTGAATTTCTTAAAAAAATTATTTGATTTCGATATAAACTACATTCAGGTATTTTTTAAAAAAATATGTTTATATTAATACATATTTTATATAAATATGAATTAAAAAATAATAGCCATCTTGACATTTTTCAAAAACACGATCTAATTTTCAAATTAAAATAACATACCTTAATTTTTAGTTAGAGCTTGTGACAACTTTAACAAATTGACATAAATTATGACGACTTAAAATTTTAATGTCCATATTTTTTTATTTTTTGGATTTTAATGATTTGCGTCATCATTCTCTAGATACTTCGTTGCCCTCTAGTTTTAATAGCAATAAACTAGCCTTAATATTTACTTTCGCATAATTAAAGCTATCCCTAAAATTCCAACTTGGATCCTAGTTTATAATTATTGCTTTTATATTAAATTATTTAAAAAAACAATTACATGTTTATTTTACAAAAATAACAAAAACATCACTTAAGTGGTTTCAAATTAGTTACTAGGTGTTTAAAAAAAGTCAATACTCAATCACACGCAACGGCATATCTACAAATTTTCATATAAAAATTAGAACCATTTAAAATATAGGAGAACGTATTTTGTAAGCTATTTTCATAAATAGCTTCTTTAATTTTTTTTCCACAGCAAATTAATACGATATTGTAAGTATTAAATATGTCAATTCGCCGTCGGAGTTGTTTGCAATTAATCTAAGCAGAAAAAAAATTAAAATTTTCTACATATCTCACAAGCCAGTGACCTCATTTTGCATTTATATAATAAATTTTAGCTTAAACTTTTAACTAATCTTACAAATGTGTTGAGAAAAATTGGACGCCCAAAATATTTTCACACAATAAACAATATACCACAAGTCTAAGTACTAAATAATTACATTCTGAATAAAAACCTCCTTTTCCAATTAATTTACAAGGAAAAAAAATTAAAATTTTCCACATATCCCAGATGCCAGTGACCTCATTTTGCATTTGTATATCAAATTTCAGCTGAAACTTTTAATTAGCCTAAAATATATGTTGAGAACAAATGGATGCACAAAATATTTTCACATAATAAATAATACGCCACAAGTCTAAGTACTAATTAATTACATTTTGAATAAAATCTATTTTATGCCACAACGTAATTCTTTGCACAGTCTTATAACACAAAATGAAATCCGCAAAAAATTAAATCGATAACTCACAATATCACAAATCAACAGCAAACACAATATCACGCATTGCAAAAAAACTGACGTAAAAAAGGGCGCGAATCTTTTTAAACCATTTCTTCTTTTTCACCGCACGCCTCAGCCGCCGCGCAGTGCGACCGGCGCTCGACTGGCCAGTGACATAACACGGCGCGACGGTGAGGCGCAGAAAAACAAGAAACAACACCAAATTTAGAATGGGCGGGTTGACAACCTCCAGCACGCCACCTTCCTAGCGCAGCTTTGCCGATTGTCTATTATTCGGGTGAGCGTCTATTATTACTGCCCCTTGGCTATGAAAGCTCTGTGCAATTTTCGTTTTGTTTATGCCTGAACAAAATTAGCGCGCCATCTTCTTGTCGATTTCTTTGATCACAATACCTGCTTTGTCGTTTACTCGAGTAGTGTTCCAAATAAAAAAAAAAGTGTTGTTCTGCTGACAGAATTAAAATAAAAAAAACTTTTGCGTTTTTTTTAAATCATTGTATTTATGCACATCAAAAATTCGTCCATTACACGACATAAAGGAATTAAATTCAACGAGTCAATAAGACGGGCTTTAAATAACAAAACATTTAAATTATCACATAAGACCTTATTTAACTTTACAATAAAGGTGATATAAAATCTAACGTGACTTAACACTCTTTAGAATTCACACGGCTCATTAAAATTGCATCGATGCGTGAACGAGAGGATTAATGTAACAAATGATGTTGCCTGCGCGATTTGAATAGGAGAGAAAGTGATGGATATAGATTAGCTACATTGTCATATATGGGATAAGCCATCATTTCTATTTCACGTAGTGTTAATTATAATGGAAATGTCATAATGACAATTCATTGTTAAGTTATGGCGCGAACGCACTCGGGAACTAAGTAAATTTGTATTTTGGACCAAATGAAACTGGCTAAAACCCATACAATATTGGGCAAGTTGTTACAAAAATATAGATGACACTATAAAAAATAAACAAAACGAGTATGCTTTAGACCACACAACTGAAGTAAAACTTCAAATTCACAAAATATGAACTTGAAAATGAATTTACAATTTTATTCACTTTAAACGTAGAATATTTAATGTATTGAACAAAATAATAATTTATAAAATTGTTCAAGAACGAAATGAAATTACAAAATAATAAAAAAATCACTGTTCGCGTAACGCTAGCAAACTCGCACATATATATTTCATGCACTGGCTATGAGAGGAAGAGCGAAAGAAAATGTGCGCGCGCACTGCTCTCTCTTGCTCCTACAGTGTGATACAGACAATATGCTTGCATTGTGTCTTAGATATACGAAACATAACCGGCTATGAGAGAACGAGAGAAAGAAAATGTGTGCTCGCACCGCTCTCTCTTGTCCCTATCTTCACTAACTTATATCTCCCTCTCAACTTCCGTTCGCCTCGCCCGATCACACTTTTCGTAACGCTCTCGTCATGCATTCATCAGCTTAGTCCCCAAGTCCGTTAAAGTTTTGTTAGCTTTAGAGGTCATTTTTTTCTTTAAAGTTCAGTTTCGAGCAGTGAACGAAACTGAGTTGTAACGCTCGGGTCGCTGAAGCTGAGTCCGTCTGGTTCAGGTCAGCGACGCTAAATCGGGTAAATTCGGTTCCCTTTGGCATAGGCCAAATGAACTACTTTCTTTGGCGAAACAAGCGCACTATTTTAAAATACAAGTGAACTACTTTTTAAGGCGCACTATTTGAGTAATGTTTTATTTGAGTATAATTTAATATAATACGCGTAAGTTATTGTATTTTATATAATACGCGTATGCTATTGTTCCTGATTCGCCACTAACTTACTGATTCAAACTAATATTCAAAATATAACATCAATGTAATTATCATTATATACATATTTTTTAAAATTAAAAGTTTCACTTCTATCGTGTAGTCATAAGCACACTCCAGAAATATTTTTTGAAATATTTCTACGCTTTCCATGGCATTGAATGTATTTCTCATTTTGTTTAACTTTTTACCCCGTATTATTCTTAAAATGAATACAGGCGAAAAAACAAATTAAAAAAAAAATAATTATAAAAATTTATAAAAATACAAACTGTCAGATAACTTAAAATATTTTACCAGTGTCGCAAAGGTATGTTTGGGCACATGTAATTAGCCAATTATTTTACAGATTTTTACTAATCACATCTTGCTGTAACATCCATCTTTTTAATTACCAAAGAATCGGTGTTAATATTGTGCGGTGGTACGGAAGTCTACGTGTGCGAATCCGACTAGCACTTTTTTATCGTCATGATAGAGGTATCTACTATGTGTTCTGTGAAAATGTCAAGCGTCAACCTATTACGGTTCAAAAGATGACAGGTAGGCGGACGGACGGACAGACGGACGTCGGAGGCTCAGTAGTAGGGTCCCGTTGGCACCCTTTGGGTACGGAACCCAAAAGAAATTGCTTATTTGTTTCCTTTGACTCTCGACCTCTTTCCGAATTCCCAAAAGAACTTGCGTTATCCCAAAAACCTTGCGTATCGAAAGTCCGTGCGTCCGGAAAACTTGCGACCTATGTATTGCTAGTATTAAATAAATCTTTAATTGTGGCAGTAAGAATAAAAAAATTATAAGATTAGAATAAAAGACATACTAAATAAATAAATAACAAACATCAAATTTCACTTAACTTCAGATCGAACAACTGCATTCGGTATTCGGCGAATACTAAAAACGAGGCCGAATATCGATTACCGAAAATTTGCCGAATGTTTGTTGCAACTGTAATATTCAATTTAAAATACCACCCGGCTAGCGACGCCCGAATAACCACGATTCCATAAAGTTCAATATGCGGAAACTTCTTGAAGAATATCGATGATGTATCGAACTGTAATTATTAACTTCACTTAATCACTTTTTCGAAGTCTTACTGGCTTTACTGGGCCCATAAGCTATTGATAGAATTAATTAAGACGCACACTTATAGTTTTCTCAACAGATTGACAGTTATTAAACCACAGCCAATATAAACGTCATAAACATAGAGTACACAGTTAAACTAGTTGTCTACAGGTGCTGCTGCTGGTATATTAACTTATTTTGATATAAAATCGATAATCATTACAAGTGTGGTAAAAAATTTACATGTTTCAATTAAATAAAACATTAATCTACACTATATATTGCTTTTACATGTAAACACTTATAAATCAATTACTCAATGTTTACATGTAGAAACTAGAAGTTTCACTTCCAACATTAATATAGCAATTTCCATACAATAGTACGATTTTTTTGCTACAAATTTGGCACTTTGCCGTCAATAAATAAGTAACTACGTAAATATGGAGCCTCCCACGGAATCGGGTGAGCCAATTTGGTTAAGTAAGCCCGTAGAACGGCCATTACGCAACAAAGTATGTCAAAGGTATACTCAGCTACAAAACACAGCGTAAAGCCATTAACTAATCGACTCTAAGCCGGCGATAAGATAGAACGTCGAACACAATTTATGTACGCGAGTGTGGCCTGATTGCTTGTTCCTTAACGTACGCCAAAATTATATTGCGAAGAAATTTAAGCAAAATTAAATATGACATCACTTGAGCAGAATGGACGACAGTCGGGCATCAAAAAAGATCTTCATAACCAGACCATTGGTCTCCCGAAAAAGAGGAAGACCTAAACTTAGGTGGCAAAAGACTTTAATCTTATTAAGTGTAACGAACTCGATGTCTCTGGTCAGGAATATGAGAGCTTGGCAGTTGATTCTGCGAAAGGCAGGGGCCCATCTTGAGCTTTCAAGCCATTGAAGAAGAAGAAACATTACAGCAATAAACGACATCATATTAAGGGCGTAGATTATGCAAACTAACAAAAAAGTGGCTCGTCCACACAAACAAGATAAAATTATGCACACATTACCATCGACTTATGAAAGAGATAGAGATTTAAAGGACACAAATATCTAAATGAGATAGTCGTTATTACGAAAGTTGGACATTATAATTATTGGCGAGTGAGTGATCGCAGGTGCGAATGGGATAGCGTCTATGTAAGCTTATTAGCATTAGAAGTTTTCAACCGCAATCGACAGAATTCAGTTTGGTCTTGTCACACTTGCGTGTTTCATATTTACTCTCGCATTTTTGTCTTCTAGATAGAAATATATCAATATATAGAAATTTATAGAAATACACATAGAAATATATAAAAAATAGATAAAGTGAAAAATAAAAGCTAGATATGATTAGTATGTTTAATACAACTGAAATAATTATCCTCCCACGATTTTACGTTTTTTAAACGTTTTCTCATAATAAATGAGGCTTTTCGATATATATTTCAACAAAATACATTAAGTATACATGTTGTTAGTCCTGTAGTGGATGAAGTACACCCAACAGTAGTAATAAAACAATGTTAACGAATTATCCATCTCATAATAAAAACAAAATTTACGAAAATACATAAACAGGTTAAGTATACCACATAACTGTCTATGTTAGAGAAAGATTTCTTTCTCCTACTACATGCGCATGCGTGTAGTACCAAACATTTACATTCTCTCGTTGAGACAACCATACATACGTGCACACACACATATATATATTTTAAGAGAAGAAAGCTGCTATTGCATTTTGTCTCTTACTCTATCTCGCTCACTCATATGGGCAACGGGCAACAATGCGCGCTACCCAGCCAATGAAGAGCGTTCCATCGCCACTTTCGTTCGTCACGTTTCACTTTTTCTCAGTTAAGTCCACATACAAAAACGTACGTTAACAAGCTTCGCTTCAAAAATCATATTATTTCTCTTTTTTTTGAAGGATGTATTTTTATTTAGATGTTTAGCATCTAGAATAGACTCTAGAGTTGACATAATTCACTTGCTATGGGGATAAATAAACGTAAAAAAATTGTGCGTGGTCAGCTCCAACGCGCGACTGGAGTTTACTCCTTAAGTACGATTGTCTTGGAATGTATAAAATAGGTAACACTTTATATGAATATCAATATCATTAAATGTAAATGGAAAATTCTTTAATAAATAAATGCTGACAATATAATTATTTTCAAGTAAAACACAAACGAACAAGATCAAATTTATACAACAAATTAAAAAGATTTAGTAACGTCAGACTAAGAAGTTAAATTTAAAAGAGACTGCAATTACGCCATAAGAAAAAGCCAATGTGTGTCACACTCCGTCATTGCGATTATGCCATAAGAAAAAGCCAATGTGTGTCACACTCCGTCATTGCGATTACGCCATAAGAAAAAGCCAATGTGTGTCACACTCCGTCATTGCGATTATGCCATAAGAAAAAGCCAATGTGTGTCACACTCCGTCAGTGCGATTATGCCATAAGAAAAAGCCAATGTGTGTCACACTCCGTCATTTGGATCACGCCATAAGAAAAAGTCAATGTGTCACACTCCGTCATTGCGATTACGCCATAAGAAAATGACAATATGTTTCACACTCAGTCATTGCGATTAAGCCATAAGAAAAAGCCAATGTGTGTCACACTCCGTCATTGCGATTACGCCATAAGAAAAAGCGAATGTGTGTCACTCTTCGTCATTGCGATTACGCCATAAGAAAAAGCTAATGTATGACACACTCCGTCATTGGGATCACGCCATAAGAAAAAGCGAATGTGTGTCACACTCCGTCATTGCGATTACGCCATAAGAAAAAGCCAATGTGTGTCACACTCCGTCATTGCGATTACGCCATAAGAAAAAGCCAATGTATATCACACCCCGTCATTGCGATTAAACCATAAGAAAAAGTCAATGTGTGTCACTCTCCGTCACTGCGGTTAAGCCGTAAGAAAATGCCAAATAAATACATTGATATCTCACTCCAAAAATGCGCACAAATGTTGCGCAGAGAGGCCACCTAACGTTTACACTTTTTTTAACGCTCTGACCTTCGTACGCTTCGAATTTCTACTATTTTACTTCCCATAAAACTCATACCGGGCGCTACATATGAAAATCGATTCTTAAGAAGTAAACTCCAAATATTGCCAATTTATTGAAGTTTATGTTGACATCGACTAGGAAATAATTTTATTTTAAACCAGCTGTGTCACCCGCGAATAATTATCATAATTATGCTACTGCCCCCTACTCTTCTCCCAGCCGGGCACTAAACGCCACCGCTCCATCGGGGTTGGGAGTACATCAGTGCGATGATTAGTCAATAATAAGCCGGTTCTCGGTGTGATTAGTTAATAAATAACCCGATCTCTCTCTAATTTGCACCGTTTTTATCACTCTCCTGACTTTATGAATCGGAACATATTATATATGCGTATAGCTTATAAACTTTCTCAAAGCATGGACTTTCTGACACAAAAAGAATTTTTACTATCATACGTAGGGTTCTAGAGATTAACGCGATCAAACAAACTTCTCCGCTCTATATATTAGTACATTACTTTTAAATATACCTAAACACCATGATATTTTGTAAAATCTCAAGAAAAATTTAAAATTAATTAATCTGGTACCATTACCGTGCGTGTTAATGACCACACTTGCTTTGACATACTTTGACAATTGTAACATTTACATAATATATTTTTTTCCATATAAGACTCAACCAAACTCGATGATAAGTACCGGGTGGTCTAACAGGCTGCGTTAAATACCGACCTCGGTAATTAAGAGCGGTAGTGAAGTAAAAGAGTATTACTTTATATGTTATAAGACATGTGTGGGCGTTATGAATTCGATTTGACGGGCTGCACCTTTTTGTATACTGAATAAGGTACTTTAAGTTTAGTTTTTTCTGAACAGGGTAAAGTGGGCTGAAATGGCTCAATAATAGACATTTTTGAAGTAAAACTTTTTTACGCACGCTTGACTTGGGGAGTAAGCTGGTGAATGCGTGACGAGAGCGTTACGAAAAGTGTGATCGGGCCAGGCGAACGGAAGTTGAGAGGGAGATATAAGTTAGTGAAGACAGAAAAAGGGAGTTACGTTTCGTATATTACTGTACGGACAAGAGAGATGCGAGCACACATTTTCTTTCTCTCTTTCTCTCATAGCCAGTTATGTTTCGTATATCTAAGACACAGTGCAAGCCTATTTTCTGCATCACATTGTAGGAGCAAGAGAGAGCAGGGCACGCGCACATTTTCTTTCTCTCTTCCTCTCATAACCAGTGCATGAAATATATATATATATATATATATATATATATATATATATATATATATATATATATATATATATATATATATATATATATATATACATATATATATGTACATATATATATATATATATATATATATATGCGAGTTTGCTAGCCTTACGCGAACAGTGATTTTTTGATTACTTTGTAATTTCATTTCGTTCTTGAACCATTTTATAAATTATTATTTTGTTCAATACACTAAATATTCTACGTTTAAAGTGAATAAAATTGTAAATTCATTTTAAAGTTCATATTTTGTGAATTTGAAGTTTTACTTCAGTCGTGTGGTCTAAAGGACACTCGTTTTTTTCTTGAACAGGGTAAAGTGGGCCGAAATGGCTCCATAATAGACATTTTTTCTTCATAAAAAAAGCACTGGTATGTGCTTATGACCACATGATAGAAGTGAAAACTAAAGTAAACAAATACAATAACATACGCAAATTATATTAAATTATTCTCAAATAAAATATTAAACACTAACTGTATTTTCACTTGAAATATTAGACTGATTATATACAATAACATACTCAAACTATATTAAACTACTCTTAAATAAAATATTAATCAAAATGAAACTTAATTCTTGAAACGATGCACCCTGCTTAGACAGTGAACTCGCTCGGCCGATGCCGGACGGAACCGAGTTTATCCGATTCGGCATCACAGACCCGACCGTGACGACTCAGTTCCATTCACTGCTCAGAAAAAGCATTTCCGACTACGCTAATAGATAAATAGATTATAGTTGTCTAAATAACAGTTATTAAGTGACATATTTCCTTAAAACTTTGTGGTTTTCCTTTAGGGAACCAAAGATGAAAAGTCGAATTTATAAGACATTTTGACCAATCCCGCTTTGCGGTTGTCTAAATATTATTATATCAATGATACCTAGTAACATGATCTGAACAGCATATCTTTCAGAAGATACGAGTCGCCAAAGTGGGGTGCAGTGACCTCCACACCCTCTGCTCCTTTCCTAAGACAGTGACAGACTCCATCAAGTGGGAGAGTCCCTTAAGCTATAAGCATAGCAGAACTACATTAACTTTTTTACAACATTTTGCCATATATTGACTTGAGATCGCCACATGAAGAATTGATCCAGGATTGTAGAAAATGCAAGGTTGTGCGAGTTTATTCCATTAGGAATCTATTAAATCTTATGGGTTCGCGTTAGCGACATGCTAATGTTAACAGTATATCTGTTGCTATAAGCATGACGTGTTGTGCAACATTAGTGCTGTGTATATCTATACAAGTAAAGTTAAATTGACAACGTGGAAAGTTCAATGTGTGTATTGTTTAAAGTGTGTTTTATTTCGATTATTATTTTAATTGCTTAATTGTAGGATCACTATGCAGCACAACACTGAGTAATAAATATGTTAATATTTTACATAGAAATAATACGATATAAATACGAATACTATGTAAAAATAATATAAGTATATATTAGTTATTATGTACTGGATTTACGAAGCCACCATATGTTTTAACTAATAAATAAACTATATATATATACTTGTTCGGAGTGCCGATAGATGTGAAAATCAGATTAATATTAATAATCTTAATAAAAAAATTATGAAATTTTAATTTTTAATATTACAATCAGTTTGAAATATTACAATGAGTTTTAGGTTTTCACTTCTGTCGGCAGTCCTCGTGACTGTCTCCGTCTCTCTCGTTTTTTTGTTATTACATTTGAAGTATATAGATCAAACGGAGGCATCGTACAGTTATGTTTACTATATAGTCTGTAACGTAGCTATTTTTTTTTCATTGGTATGTTGTCCAATTTTGAATTTATAAATATTTTTAAAAATTGTTCACAACGTAAACATATTGCCTACTATATATATTAGACAGACGTAAAAACGTAGTCCATATTTCAAAAATTATAAGATCCAGGACAATCGCTCTAGTTTTCCTATAATCTTCTCGTCAGATTTTACCAACCCTGTTTTTTCCATGACTTTTGATTCAGCAGTTTCGAAAATAATGGCGAAGAGGGTGGTTGAGGAAAACGCCCCATTTTCGCATATTTTTAAATTACCTTTTAAAATTTACAATTTTAAATTATAAAAGAAATATTTTGATATTCCCCACAACCATTTGTTTCAAATGATACCTAACAAGACATATCAAATTTTAAAAAATGGTTTGTGTACTTTATTTGACCACTGTTTACTTCTTATATGAATACTTAAAATGTTAATTGGTGCAAAATATGCAAAACATGTATTTCTATCCCAATTTTCAAGTTTCTACTTCGCATAGTGTATCTGTCTGTCAGTCTGGCAGACAGACACTATGCGACGTAGACATGTGAGTGATCTTATAAGAGGTGTAATTTCAAGTTTGAGGTGTAGAACCCTAATAAAACTAATAAAAAACTCCCTTATCTCTGAACACGTAAAATCGATTTTTAATGATCCTATAAAAACTGAAACCATCGCAGCGTGATAAATTAAAAAAAAGTATTTCAAAAACTGAGTCTGGCTTTAATTTTAAAGGCATAAAAAATGGTCATTTCGAACCTTAGTCACGGCTATTAATGAGGCTTGGCATATTAATGGGAAAAGTTCAGAGAAACGAAACGGTTATTGCGTTGATATATTTTTAAAATTTCGCAGATATGAGGCATACCTAACGTGATTAATAAAACAGAAAATAAACTAGTTAGGTACAAGTATGATAGAATTCTCATTACGAATTATGAAAGAGACCGACGAAAAAGGGCGTCTTATTACGCTTTACGGTAATGTGATATTAAGCTTTACAATAATACGATATTAAGCTTTACGATAATATGATATTAAGCTTTACGATAATATGATATTAAGATACCTTTACGATAATATGATATTAAGCTTTACAATAATATGATATTAAGCTTTACTATAATACGATATTAAGCTTTAAAATAATATGATATTAAGCTTTGCGATAATATGATATTAAGCTTTACGACAATACAATATTAAGCTTTACGATAATACGATATTAAACTTTACGATAATACAATATAAACCTTTACGATAATATGATATAAACTTTACGATAATATGATATTAAGCTTTACTATAATACGATATTAAGCTTTAAAATAATATGATATTAAGCTTTGCGATAATATGATATTAAGCTTTACGACAATACAATATTAAGCTTTACGATAATACGATATTAAACTTTACGATAATACAATATTAAGCTTTACGATAATATGATATTAAGCTTTACGATAATACAATATTAAGCTTTACGATAATACGATATTAAGCTTTACGACAATACAGTCCAAGAAAGTTTAGTTACGAGGGGTGGTGCAAAAGGCCGCGGAACAGAAGGATTGCAAGTAAAATAAGCTAATGAAACTGCTTTTCTTTTTCAATATAACCCCCCCTCTTGAAATTAATTTTTTTTAATCAATTGCCTTCTTTGACCTCACTGTCATCCTTAATTGTTAGTCGTCCTCCAGAAGTTACAGGATTTTCATTGAGGGATTCTACCACATCCACCATATTCCCCTGACTTAGCACCGACAGATTTTTATTTATTGTGGTCTTTAAATAGTCAAACTCAGTATAAACATTTTATAATAGAGCAGAGATGCCAGATTTTCTTAATAAGTTTTGTGAGTGTAACTCTGAAGCTTTTACGCAGAAGGAATCCACACTTTACCAGCACGTTGGCAATGGGTTATAAGTGCTGATTATTATGCCTAAAAGTAACTAACAATGAACAATGACTTTTAAAAAAAATTTGCGATTATAAATCTCAATACTTTCCTATCAACCCAATGTTTATATTTATGAGAGAGTGATTCTCGGTATACAAATTAACCAACATCCTGTGCAGGGTATGAAGGCATCCTGCACAAATGAAGTCTATGCTTGTTCATCATATATTAAGTGATACTTAAGCGAAGCGCATACTAATACTGGACGGAAGACCCGTCCGAAATAGCAACTGATCATAAAATACTGCTTAGCTTACACTGGTCAGCATCAATTTGCAATTTACTCACAGAAAAATCATAGTTTCTATGATGATGCGTAGGTATCTCTTCACATTTTCATATCAGTTCAACTTTCACCCCTGATGGAATTAAAATATGTACCAGTGTAGCAATCTTTTGAATGCTTAACAATGCTGTTGTATGCGTACGTAAGGAAATGCGAGTTAACGCAGCTGGTTGGTATCTATAGCATCTGATGAATTGCGGACGTGCACTTAATCGAGTTCCGCAATACACGTGCTGAAAGAATAGGGGAGGGAGGAAGAAGAGCGGCTATCGTATCGTAGAACAAGAATACGCACTTACAGCTATTAAGTATGTGATCGCATTCTTTCGCAATTGACAGCATGCGAAAACACGCTTACGCATGCTATCAAAGATAGCACGCGTTTGAATGTTTTCGCAGCTCGATGCTGACAAGTGTGATTAGTTTCTGAATTTACATGCAGTTAAAAAAAATAATTTTTCATACGAAAATAAATCCTTTAATACGTAAATTGTTTCATGCAGTCATTTAAAAAAGAAAACAGTTAAAAAAAACAGTAAATTTATATAATCCTCTAACGTAATAATATACACACTGACATAAGGAAATTAGTCTTAAAAAAACAAGTAAAACATTGAATAGAAAAGATGAAAAAAAACAATAGGAGGGCATCAAAAGAAACTTTATTTAAAGAAAATCGAGCTAGAACGACATACACAAAGCGTTCAACATTCCAGACGCATTCGCAATCAAATGATTTACCTGAAAAGTCGGTGCTAGCGTCCACATCTAGGGAGCAGCTGCCAATAGAGTCCACAGACTTATCCATGGTCTTCACAACCAGAATCCTGGCCCCCTCGACTATAACATCGGAATCTTTGACTTCGATCGCGTAATCGGCCAGGCTGTCAGGTTCTACGCGTTCCCTCGCTTCGGAATACGATTTCGGAGATATAGTATAATTAGTGGAAGTCCCTTCAAGTTTAATATCTGTATCGTCAGTATTTAGACTCAATATGGAGTCAGGTTTTAAGGGACTATAGCCCCTGCAACCGTAAGCCCCCACTTTTGAGTCTAAAGTCAAAGTGCTTTGACTTGTAAAGCTACTTTTTATTGGTTCTATATATTCTACTTCATCATCATTGTACGAATGTTGACAGGTTTCTCCACTTGAAGTCCCCTGTTCATTGTAATTAAACCCAACTGAAGGCAAGGCGTTCTGGCAGTTCTTGCTTTGAACTTGGTTATAGTGATTCTGCAATTTCTCCAAGCGTCGCTTACAATTTGACGTATCAACGTTCTTGCTCTTGTTGGAAGCACTGATGAAGGGTAAATCTAAAAGGTCTGGTGTCTTCTCCCTATCACGATTTGAAGACAGTTCTTGGCGATTCTTCAGTATGGGAGAGTCGTCACTCTCTAATTCGAATTTTTTATATTTCGAAGAGGAATAATCGTCTACAGATGAGGAGTCCGAGCGACGAGAATCGAAGAAAGTGTCCAAAGAGAAAAACGACTTTGGACGAAAGCGCTTCTTCTTAGGCGCAACCGGCTTCTGTAAACCAGCATCGGCCAAGTGATCACCCGATAAGTTCGGATTGAGAGTTGCAGAGCTGACCATAGACTTGGGCCTGCTTTGCTCGCGCACAAGTGGTGTTCTATTCGCGTCAACCTTTTTAGAGTCTAAACTCAGAGTCTTGCGGAATCTTTCATTTAAGTTGGACAATAGAAAGTAGCGTCTGTCTCCCAATTTGGGCGTCAGATTCTTTCTGGCGTTGGGGGTATCCTCAGGAAGAAACCTCGTATTCCTTTGTGAATTTCGTGGCAGTTCTTCATTATGCGTTTCCAGGATATCGCTATAATTACGTTCTAGACTTAAACCACGCGCGGAACTGGGTGTAGCCGCATTTGACGATTCAGATTCACATTGTCTATAAGGTTCGGAGGGACATAGAGAGCTCTGTCTGCAGTCTTCGGGTCTATGGAAGAGAAATGAACCTCTGTTACTATATTTGAAGCTATTTTCTCTTTTACAACTTCCACATGCGCCGACGCAATGCAACACTAGACACCTGTCTCTTTTGTTACTTCTACTTATTATCTTTTTCTGACCGTGTTTGAAATGAAATATTTGTTTAGAATCACTTTTATTTATTGCTTTCACATTAGCGTCATGGTTATATTTTGCACAATCATTTTTTGCATCAACATTCTCGATAGTCTTGTCAAATTTTAAATTTTCGCGTATTTGGTTTTGTTTGGGCTCAACAATTTTGGTTTTATTTTGAAATTTAAGGTCTTGACGTATTTTATCTAGCCTAATGTCCCTCCTCGCGGAGGACCGCTCGTCGCGGCTGCCCGCGCGTGCCGCGCTTTCCCCGGGCGCCTGGCGCCGCGCCGACGGCGAATCACCGATCTTTGTCACGCCCAGCAGCAGAACGGGAGACTGCTCCTCGTCGCCGTCAGGCAGATCGCTGCAATTAAAAAAATTATAAGAAAACATCAATAACGTTATCATCAAGATGATAAGAGGATAATTATTTGGGTTAGTGTGATAAGGATTTGACAGTGACATTGGATAATCAGGTCGTTTTATCAAGGAGGAAGCTTTATCTACACAATTATCTTTGTTTTCCAAGATATCTATGAGTTGAATGAAGACTATATCCGCCTCAGAGTATGTGTACCTATAAAACAACGACTCGCACATACAGAAAATCATCTTTTGGAACATTATTTCTATTGAAACAGTCCATGCTTTCCATCTTTGAGGTTCTTTGAGGATAAAGTTTTTTAGCTTTTTATCTTTTGGTGTACTAATGATTCTATCTTTTGCATTCCAGCACAGTACTAATAGCTAAAATTACCCAACTTAAACTGATTAGGAGAGATATTTTTTCTTACTAACCTGTCTACGTACCCATTGTGGTGTTCAATCAAGTTGACGGATATTACAAGTGAGCTTTGACTGGCGGTTTCGCATGCGTGAAGAAAGGATAAAATGAAAGCTGAATTTATGAATCATGCTCTAGTGGAACTATTTGATCTCAACGTGGAAAATAGCTAGGTATCTTGATACATACTTTCATACATGTTAGGTGATATACAAGCGAAGTGTGTACTCTCGCGAGCTTTTATTCTCAAGGGGTCGTTTTTTTATTTACTAAAAAAAATTAATTCTATTCAGGGATAAAACAATCCTATTATTAAATTTATTACACAAGTTAAGTGTAAGCAAAATTTTGGAGATTAGTTGAGAGAATGACGTGTGAAAGCGAAAAAAATAAACACAAGCACATACCACTTTCGCTTTTCCAATATTAGAGTTAGGATAGTTATTACTGTTCCGAATGTCGCAATTGTTAATATACGGTACTTACCACCTTTATAGTTGCATTTTCGCTCCTATATGCGTATGAAAACAAATAATAAATAAAATAATATAAAAACAAAACAAGTGCAAATCAAAAGCAATAAAACACAATGCAAAAACAAATAAAAGCAAATTAATAAAACAAACAATACTCACGGCAAAGGAATGTGCAATGGGTGCTTGTATGCAGTTCGCGCTCGTAACGTCATCTTTGGCATCTTTGATCGGAAAACAACAATTATTCGATCCAGAGACACGGTGTTTAAAATAATCGACTTTCGAAAGATTAAAAATACAAAAAAAACACACTATTTAAGATGCGATTTTGTTTTATCTATGCTCAAAATTAGTTTATAAAACAAAAAAAAAATGCATCGCAAAAGTTCAAAGAAATTTTAATATTATAAATAGATTTCAAATCTGACATATAAATTAATATTCAGAATTTTTTATATTGCTGCATTGTGCACTTCGAAGCCATATTGAAAAAAAATGGCGCCAAAATGGCTGCGCCATATTGAAAAGAAAAATGGCGGCGCCTTATCGAAACAAAATGGCGTCAAAATTCACTTTTTTGCGAATATCTCCTGTCCTATGCGAGTTATACAAAAATAGTTTTAAAAATATAGGTATTCAAATTTTCTACACTTTTTGGAAAAAAAACAAAAACATTTTTCACTCAAACAAACTGCACGATGGGGTATTTTTTTTAAATCAGTTGAAAATTTCAATATAGCTTTTAGAATTTTAATTAATGACCATTACTTTTGTTTGATGTAAAAATTGTTATGTTGCGTAGAATTTCTCGAGTATGATGAGATGATATTATCATGCTGTATAAAAGATCAAATGAATCATTAAAAATAAAAGTGAAATAATTCCAAGGCCATCCAAATGCGCATCACAAAATAAGATATATAACCAGCTAAATCAATACACAGGCGTTGCCAATTTGGTACAACAAGCCGACTTCTATGGTTTTCCAAATATAAAATAAGACTATTATAATCAATTAAATTATTTCATATATTATCCCGTTTTTGAGATACACAATTTTAATGTTAATGCAAGGGTTAAGCGTCTTGCACTGCACGCACACCGGGCGCCACGCCGCATCATCAAAGATAAGATGCGACGCAACGAACTCTGCTTTGAATAATGAGCGGAACGCATATTATTTTATGGAAAGAAAAATTGGTTATACTTGAATTTTTAGTGTTTTTCACAAATTTCTTTGACGATTAAGGATGGGTTTAAATACACATAATTATAATTGAGAAAGTGCTGAAAATACAAAATATTTTATTACTGAAAAATGAATTATTTCTCAGAAATAACGGCCTAAATGGAAAAAAAAATATCTATCACCCAACAGTTTGCTATACCAATATACAGGCTATAATAGAACAGTCTACTCATTACAGATATATATATATATATATATATATATATATATATACATACGACATGCCGACACGCTAAATTATATATATATATATATATATATATATATATATATTTGCGGCTCCGACGCGCGACTACAGTTTACTTCTTACGTACTATTCTCTTGGAATGAAAGTATAAAATAGTTAACAATAAATATAACATCATTAAATGTACATGGAAAATTATTTAATAAAAAAATTTTGATAATATAATTATTTCAAATTTACACAACAAAATTAAAAACATTTAGTAACGTCAGACTAAGAAGTTAAAATTCAAAGAGGCTTTTTAATTTTGTACGATAGAAGACACCAAATATTCACACATAGTGACATTTAATGATTACATCTTGAAATAAGCGAACGATAGTAAACTATGTGTGTCACACTCGGTCGCTGCGATTACGCCATAAAAAATACGAAATAAACATACTGATATCCGACTCTAAGAATGCACAGCAATGTTGCGCGGAGAGGCCACATCACGGTTACACTTTTTTAACGCTCTGAACTTCGTACGCCCTAAAATTCTGATTTTACTCCCCATAAAACTTCATACCGGGCGCTATATATGAAAATCAATCCTTAAGGAGTGAACTCCAAAAATAAGTTCGTGGCACTAAAATAAACTATAAAAGAATATTTATATTAATACGGTAGTTGACTCATTCTAAATTTTGATATTTTTCGTACAATATTGTGAAATATAAGTTAATTAAAAACCAGTCTTGAAAAAAAATCCAAAAATTGATTGAAAAATAAGCCGGTTGTAGGCTTCTAAATTTGAATATACGGATAGAGTTGGGTATATCCCTGTCTCTTTTCCTCTTGTAGAATATAATGTGCAATATTAAAAATGACCTCACAACACAGTATTTCCGACCTTATCTAAAGGTTAAATTTAAACTTTTATAACTCGGTCAATTTTTAAGATTATTAAAAAAATGTTTCACTTTTCATCGGCTTGTACCTTGAAATTATGATTAATGAAATAAAAAAAAAATTAGTCAAATACCCAATTATATCATTTTTAGGTTTCCGTAAGGAAAGAAAGAAACCTTTATCATATCACTCACCCGCCCGTTTTTCACAATCAATTTCCTCAAAAACAATTTGAAATAGAAAAAATCGCACTCGAATTCTATTCCCTCAAAAGCGTTCCTATATAGTACGAAAATCATAATAACAAGGCTCGAAACAAGCACGAACTGGACAACTTTCAATGCTGTATATACAAAAAAAACAATTAGCTTTATAAAGATACTGGCGACCTTCGGCAAAAAGTTGCCCAGTACCATTAAAAACTAGAACGATGACGCAACGTTCAAAATAAAAAAAAATCTAAGACAGACTCCAACAAGTAAGGTCATGTCTCTGGAGTATACAACTAACTATAATATGTATGTATATATGTGTATATATGTGTATATATATATATATATATATATATATATATATATATATATATATATATATATATATTAGTTAGTTGGTATTTAAGTAACCATAGTCTTACAGACCTGTCTATGAAAAGGATAGTTGAAAATTGATTAAAAATCAAAATTGAAATAAATTTTAAATGTGACTTAAAAAAAAATCATTTCGTTGTCTATGGCCTTAGAAAATCTCACAAACTCGTCTGACGAAATAATGATTTTCCTTCGACTTAAAATGTCTTCGTAATAAGCTAACATTTTTATATTCCTTGCCTTATGGCCATATGTCACTTTTTATTGTAAATTATAGTCCTTAGTCTTTAGTTAGTTATAGCAGCCTTCCGTGAGCTTTCCCCAACAGAATCGATTTTAACCACTTTCCGCAGCGATCCCCATATCAGACTCATAACCTACACCGCGCTGGCAACTTCTATTCCAGGTTTCTCGCGACCTATCTCGATTCCTTCGACTTAAGATTTGTATACACAAATCTGAAAATGAAATAGAGACGTCCATTCGCGGCGAGGCTCTCACGTTTGTCTGTACGGGTTACTCACTCACTGATATGCCCTCCCACTTCACTGCGCACTAGGCACCACGAAGTTTCTTTCCCCTGTACACTTGTGCGGGACCAGCTAACTAGCTTGTCGGTATTTATTATATTTTTAATATTTATTATCAATATTATAATAATTTTTGGCGGCAATTTTTTGTCTAAGACAATTAATGCACAGACGAAGATTTTCCAATAGGTTATTTGTTACACATTTAGTAACTAAACCTCCCTTTCTATCATAAAATAAATACCTATTTAAAATATTATTTGTTGAAATCACTTTAGTTGTATAGTCTGTACGAAAGAACAAACTTACTCACACACATACATGCATATGTACACATACATAGCCTGTGAAATTCATAACGGCGTACTTCCTACGACACTCTCTGGATCAAGATGAATCTAAGGACAACTCATTTATTGAAATCACTTTAGTAGTTTAGTCTGTACGAGGGAGCAAACTTACTCACACACATACATACATATATACACATACACAACCTGTGAAGTTCATAACGTTATATATCCTACAACACTCTCTGGATCAAAATGAATCTAAGGACACCTCATTTGTTCAATTCACTTTAGTAGTTTAGTTTGTGCGAGGGAGCAAACTTACTCACATACATACATACACAGTTTGTGAAGTACATAACGTTATATACCCTACACACTCTCTGGATCAAAATGAATCTAAGGACAACTCATTTGTTGGAATCACTTTAGAAGTTAAATTTGTGCGAGGGAGCAAACTTACTCACATACAAACATACACATTTTGTGAAGTATATTTCGTTATATATCCTACAACACTCTCTGGATCAAAATGAATCTAAGGACAACTCATTTGTTGTAATCACTTTAGAAGTTAAATTTGTGCGAGGGAGCAAACTTACTCACATATATACATACACAGTTTGTGAAATTCATAACGTTATATACCCTTGGACACTCTATGGGATTTGTTGAAATCACTTGGGTAATTTAGTCTGTACGAGGGAATAAACTTACACACACACACCTCTGAAATTCATAACCCTTCCACTGCCGTAGTCGGATGAAAAGTATTACACGTCTAGTGGTAATCACCCGTGAATTATCTCGTGGCGTAATGATCTAAGCGCAGAGGCATTTAGAGATCGTAAGGAGAGCGGCTCTCTCGCGACGTGGGAAGTGCAGAGACAATGGCTGCCAAGTAGCGGCCCGACCTACATAGAGCTCTTAAGCTCTCCGGCGCATTTTTTTATTGTCATTACTCAAACGTACAGTGCGACGGGCGAAGTCAAACCGTTGCAGCAAGTTGAGTGTTTGACAAGTGTCTTTGTACTCCTCCATAGAGTCCCCGTACTATAGATAATTTTTTGATGTGAAACATCTATAGGCGCAGGTATAAACCGGATCGTTGGCGTGGCGACGCTTGCCGTGGCGTCGCCACGCTATACTAAGGTATATATATAGTCTATATGTAGTAGAGTGTATGGTATGGGATGCGCAACCGACTACGCGACCCCCTCCACACTCAGTTCGACGCTGTTGTTTACTAAGGTACACATAACCTGTGCTTTATTATTTTTGTATTAATTGTAAATAAATGTTCATTAAATAAAGTCACCATTTACTGTAAGAAATTCGTAATATTTTATTTTTTATTATGCTATATTTAGTTCCTGTAATAATCTTGTCTTTTATGCATATTACTTGTACGAACACGATGTTTCACATCTGCCAGGCGTCCCGTGACGGCTCACTTTTTTATTGAGTTTGTTTTTGTTTTCAACATTTTCTCAATCATAAGTTTTACTATAACACAGTAATAACAGAACTGTTATGAAAAAAACATTTGAGCGCGTACAACACAGTACACGTGACAGAAGTGAAACTTCTTTGTCGACCTAAACCTCGATTTACAAGTATATGTAGTAGTGCGAAGAATGGCAGAAAGAGAAAGAGAGAGACAGAGAGAGAAATAAGTATTCATTATCGATTAAATATTATTTAATATTAAACTACATACAACACATGAGCATGCGTATGATTGACCACGTTGCAAACGTGCTTAAGGGCACAATAAATACATTGAGTTAAATATTAAAAAAAACTATACTAAGGGTAGGTCCATAGATTGTAGTATATTCATATAAATGTTAATACTGTACATTCAGATTTTAATAAATTATTATCACAAATCGACGTAAACTTTTCATAAATTCTTTATATAAATTTATATCGACAACGTCAATTAAAAAAATAGCCACGATGCCAGTATCCGTACTACAGAGAAAATTACACAAGGATGTATTTAAGGGATGAATATTATATAGGGATGTACCGTTATAGCAAATTAAATTACATATGTTCTTGAATATACAATGATTATAATACATAAAATTTTAACTCATCCCCATCTCAAGGTACTTCATTTCAAGGTTAACCAACAGGTTAAACGTCGTACGCTGCATTTCTACCGGGTGCGCAAGCCGGTGTACGGGTATCGTACGACATTTAGACGACATGAAAGTGATACGACTCGACGCGGCTATTAAGAAACCCCTTGTTGAGATTATTAAATGTTAACTCATTCCTACTACAAACTATCAAGGTATTCTATTTCAAGGTTGACCAACAGATTAAACGTCGTACGCTGCCTTTCTACGGGGCGCGCAAGCCAGTATACGGGTATCTTACGACATTTAGACGACATCAAAGTAATACGACATCATTCTTTGCTAATATCCTACCTGAAGATGTTGTAATACAACGAAACCTAGTTTTATTTAATTGTGAATAATGAATTTCTACAAAATTAACGCCAAAGATATTCAATATTATTAAATCTCTTATGTTCAAAAATCAGCATTACGAGAATTATTTCATGAAAACAATGTTAATTATACTGATAATTCATGTTTCTTTCAAGAGTTTTTTGAAGTGAAACTTCTTTCGGCGCGATGTGAGTAACATTTTCAAGTTCGTAACGTTTTTCATGTAAAGTTTTTGCGACGTCAGAATTTAACGAATCTGTCGTAAGACGAATGAAAATAGATAATTAGTTAACAACCGAAAGACATAGAAGAACACGATAGAATGAGACAAAAAGAGTACGCATGCGCGAAAAGAAACAATTATGGCGTTCCCAACTGCTATCAGCTGTTTTGTACGTTATGTGTGTCAAAAGTAAACTGTCAAAATTTTGTCGATTCGATTTATCTATTTATGATTGATTTATCACTACTTTTGCGTGTACTGCATCCATTACAATACTGACAACATATGTACTTAATTTATTTATATATCCGCAATGCACCCGCACATATATGTTGTTGTAATATAATTTACAACAGTAGCAATACATCCCGAAGCAATACATCCCGTTTTTCACTTAGCTACGTACTGGTACTGGCATCGTGGCTATTTTTTTAATTGACTTTGTCTATGTAAATTTATACGAAGATTTTATGAGACGTTTACGTCGATTTGTGATCATACTTTATTAATATCTGAATGTATAGTAATAACACCTTATACGAATATACTACAATCTATGGACTTACACTTAGTATATTTTAAAAAATATTTAACTCAATGTATTTATTCTGCCCTTAAGCACGTCTACAACTTGGTCAATCATACGCATGCGCATATGTTGTATCTAGTTCAACATTGAATAGTATTTAATAGTTAATGAATACTTATTTCTCTCTCTCTTTTTCTTTCTGCCATTATTCCCACTACTACATATACTTGTAAATCGAGGTTTAGGTCGACAAAGAAGTTTCACTTCTGTCACGTGTACTGTGTCGCACGCGCTCAAATGTTTTTTTCATAAAAGTTCTGTCAAAACAAAAACAAACTCAATAAAAATCTATTATTTTTTAATAACAAAAGCTCGATTAAAAAAATTAGATTATTTTTGTCCGATATTTTGGATAGCAATTTGAAAAAAAATATTGATAAAGATAATTTTGCCAAAAATACAAATTGGTAAGAGTATTCCGAAATTTTGATACAAATACGCTAAATATGCTTAAAGTTGGCGACATTATTCAAACTGACCTTTTAAGATAACCTTTATTGCTTTTAGAGCTAATGTCACGTCGATGGAAGTCTCAGGTTCATAACAAATCGGGTTCGTTGTGCGTTATAAAACACTAAACAATTGTGCCTCTTTTGGGCACTGTAAGCATAAAGAATGGCTTTGATGAAATGCCTTATATACACATATCATAAAACATCTGTATATAAAAAAAATATAATTTAGTAAAAAATGATTTAGCGATACATAATAAAAGTAATAGAATACAAAAATACTGTTTATGAAATTTTTGTCTATGACTGTTGATTTGTTTACGCATGATCACAAGAACTACTGAAGGGATTTTGATGAGGTTTTTACCGGTGACTTCTGTAGGATATGGGGTAACGTATAAAAGTAATAGAATACAAAAATATTGTTTTCGAAATTTTTGTCTATGACTCTGTTGATTTGTTTGCGCATCATTACAAGAACTACTGAAAGGATTTTGATGAGGTTTTCACCGGTGGATTCTGTAGGATATGGGGTAACGTATAAAAGTAATAGAATACAAAAATTTTGTTTTCGAAATTTTTGTCTATGACTCTGTTGATTTGTTTGCGCATCATTACAAGAACTACTGAAAGGATTTTGATGAGGTTTTCACCAGTGGATTCTGTAGGATATGGGGTAACGTATAAAAGTAATAGAAAACAAAAATACTGTTTTCGAAATTTTTGTCTACAACTTTGTTGATTTGTTTGCGCATCATTACAAGAACTACTGAAAGGATTTTGATGAGGTTTTCACCGGTGGATTCTGTAGGATATGGGGTAACGTATAAAAGTAATAGAATACAAAAATATTGTTTTCGAAATTTTTGTCTATGACTCTGTTGATTTGTTTGCGCATCATTACAAGAACTACTGAAAGGATTTTGATGAGGTTTTCACCGGTGGATTCTGTAGGATATGGGGTAACGTATAAAAGTAATAGAAAACAAAAATACTGTTTTCGAAATTTTTGTCTACAACTTTGTTGATTTGTTTGCGCATCATTACAAGAACTACTGAAAGGATTTTGATGAGGTTTTCACCGGTGGTTTCTGTAGGATATGGGGTAACGTATAAAAGTAATAGAATACAAAAATATTGTTTTCGAAATTTTTGTCTATAACTCAATTGATTTGTTTGCGCATCATTACAAGAACTACTGAAAGGATTTTGATGAGGTTTTCACCGGTGGATTCTGTAGGATATGGGGTAACGTATAAAAGTAATAGAATACAAAAATATTGTTTTCGAAATTTTTGTCTATAACTCAATTGATTTGTTTGCGCATCATTACAAGAACTACTGAAAGGATTTTGATGAGGTTTTCACCGGTGGATTCTGTAGGATATGGGGTAACGTATAAAAGTAATAGAATACAAAAATATTGTTTTCGAAATTTTTGTCTATAACTCAATTGATTTGTTTGCGCATCATTACAAGAACTACTGAAGGGATTTTGATGAGGTTTTCACCGGTGGATTCTGTAGGATATGGGGTAACGTATAAAAGTAATAGAATACAAAAATATTGTTTTCGAAATTTTTGTCTATGACTCTGTTGATTTGTTTGCGCATCATTACAAGAACTACTGAAAGGATTTTGATGAGGTTTTCACCGGTGGATTCTGTAGGATATGGGGTAACGTATAAAAGTAATAGAATACAAAAATATTGTTTTCGAAATTTTTGTCTATGACTCTGTTGATTTGTTTGCGCATCATTACAAGAACTACTGAAAGGATTTTGATGAGGTTTTCACCAGTGGATTCTGTAGGATATGGGGTAACGTATAAAAGTAATAGAAAACAAAAATACTGTTTTCGAAATTTTTGTCTACAACTTTGTTGATTTGTTTGCGCATCATTACAAGAACTACTGAAAGGATTTTGATGAGGTTTTCACCGGTGGATTCTGTAGGATATGGGGTAACGTATAAAAGTAATAGAATACAAAAATATTGTTTTCGAAATTTTTGTCTATGACTCTGTTGATTTGTTTGCGCATCATTACAAGAACTACTGAAAGGATTTTGATGAGGTTTTCACCGGTGGATTCTGTAGGATATGGGGTAACGTATAAAAGTAATAGAAAACAAAAATACTGTTTTCGAAATTTTTGTCTACAACTTTGTTGATTTGTTTGCGCATCATTACAAGAACTACTGAAAGGATTTTGATGAGGTTTTCACCGGTGGTTTCTGTAGGATATGGGGTAACGTATAAAAGTAATAGAATACAAAAATATTGTTTTCGAAATTTTTGTCTATAACTCAATTGATTTGTTTGCGCATCATTACAAGAACTACTGAAAGGATTTTGATGAGGTTTTCACCGGTGGATTCTGTAGGATATGGGGTAACGTATAAAAGTAATAGAATACAAAAATATTGTTTTCGAAATTTTTGTCTATAACTCAATTGATTTGTTTGCGCATCATTACAAGAACTACTGAAAGGATTTTGATGAGGTTTTCACCGGTGGATTCTGTAGGATATGGGGTAACGTATAAAAGTAATAGAATACAAAAATATTGTTTTCGAAATTTTTGTCTATAACTCAATTGATTTGTTTGCGCATCATTACAAGAACTACTGAAAGGATTTTGATGAGGTTTTCACCGGTGGATTCTGTAGGATATGGGGTAACGTATAAAAGTAATAGAATACAAAAATATTGTTTTCGAAATTTTTGTCTATAACTCAATTGATTTGTTTGCGCATCATTACAAGAACTACTGAAAGGATTTTGATGAGGTTTCCACCGGTGGATTCTGTAGGATATGAGGTAACGTATAAAAGTAATAGAATACAAAAATATTGTTTTCGAAATTTTTGTCTATAACTCAATTGATTTGTTTGCGCATCATTACAAGAACTACTGAAAGGATTTTGATGAGGTTTTCACCGGTGGATTCTGTAGGATATGAGGTAACGTATAAAAGTAATAGAATACAAAAATATTGTTTTCGAAACTTTTGTCTATAACTCAATTGATTTGTTTGCGCATCATTACAAGAACTACTGAAAGGATTTTGATGAGGTTTTCACCGGTGGATTCTGTAGGATATGGGGTAACGTATAAAAGTAATAGAATACAAAAATAATGTTTTTGAAATTTTTGTTTATGACTGTGTTGATTTATTTGCGCATCATCACAAGAACCACTGAAGGGATTTTGATGAGGTTTTCTCTGGTGGAATTTGCAGGATATGTGGTAACGTACAAACTAAAACCTGTTTCATAGCAATCGACCCATTAGAAGTTATGATAAATTAAAACTTCAATACGAAGCTTAAATATTTATAAAAACCTATCAAGCACCAATAGAACTCGCACTACGAGAATCCCGTACACATTTAAGCATTCATGAACATTCAATGGTACCTAATGTTTCTATTAAACTATATACCAAACTTTAATTTTTTAGAACATTAATATATTAGCTACTATATCTTTCAGAGGCGCATATTTAAAAAAAAATATGTAGATTTCCACATAGAATTGGAAATCATTGATTTTTGAAGTTTTCTCTTTATTTGTGCTGTAAGACTTCCCATTGTACCGGTTTTCAAAATTGGAGGTCGACCTGGAAGATAATCTTTGATTCAAAGGTAATCTCTTTGCCAATACCTGAAGATGTTGTAATACATCGAAACCTAGGTATCACGTAGTTTCATTTAATTGTGAATAATGAATTTCTACAAAATTAACGCCAAATATATTCAATATTTAAAAAATACGCTATAAAGGGCCATAAATTTTTGTTACATGACCCAAATAAATTAAGTGGAAACCGCCTTCCTAGATTTATTTACTTACATAAATATATGCAAATAAATAACTACATATGCTAAAAAATGGTTTTAAAAGTCAATAAACCAAAGTTTATGTTTTCCAATTTTTACTCTTCCAATACCTGAAGATGTTGTAATACATCGAAACCTAGGTCGTGGTAAAGAACTTAAAGAAAGTAGAAATAATACTACATCACGTAGTTTCATTTAATTGTGAATAATGAATTTCTACAAAATTAACGCCAAATATATTCAATATTTAAAAAATACGCTATAAAGGGCCATACATTTTTGTTACATGACCCAAATAAATTAAGTGGAAACCGCCTTCCTAGATTTATTTACTTACATAAATATATGCAAATAAATAACTACATATGCTAAAAAATAGTTTTAAAAGTCAATAAACCAAAAAGAAGTCACGGGCCCTTTTTGCAAGGGCAAAACCGCAATTGACAGCTAGTTTTTAATAAATCAACGTTTATGTTTACACTTTTTAACTCTTAAATACAGCAGAGTTACAAAGTTTAATTAAATTTCATACGATTTTGTACATCATTTTCTCCTGTAGAAGAAAGAAACTGAATAGTATAAACCTAACACTAACTTAACAAACAAAAAATCGTGGGAAATTAATGCCTTCTTTTGATCGTCGTTAAAGCCATTGCAAGGGATGACGTAGCGGTGTGGTTCTAAGTTGAGAGATGCGACCTACATGTTCTAAATTTAAGAAAAATTCCATTCTTTCTTAAATTTCAAATTTTTTTAATTGATCATTAATTAGTTTTTAAAATTATGTTAAATAACACATAATGGCAGTGGGGATAAGAGCAATTAATATTAACCGTTAGAGTGCCGACGAACGCCATCGCGCTCGTGCGCGTACCAACTAAATTTGCCACGAGCGTGACGGCGCTCGCGAAATCAGTTGCTGTTTAACGCGAGGTAGGGGAGGTCGCTCGCACGCATCGCCAATTTTTTATCTTTCTACATGTTACATAAAGTTCAAATTATAATATTATTAGTAATTACAATATAAAAAGGATCCAGGACAAGAAAATGTTTAACCCATAATGTCGGAATACGAAAATAATTCGAGTGAAAATGATCGTTTTTCAAGTTGTGAAGAAAATGACAGTGGGAGTGACATTGTGGTGCGCTCACAATTTGGCGTAATGCAAATTTTGAGTGATAGTGATAATAGTGACGATAAGTCCACAATATATATTTCCATAATTTTCTTTGTATTTTATTATCCTTGTACGAGTTTTTATTAAGAAAACACCGAAAAAATAAAATTGGATAATTTTTGGAAGAGATACAGTTTTTATTCGAGACAATGGTAAATGACATCAAAAACAAAAGATTTCTTTGGCATTTTTAAGTATATATGAGTAAAAAACCATTATCCCTAAATGGCAGCACCTAATAAGTGTCAAGATTTAAATTTTTAATTACAGACTTGAACCATAAAGGTATTGACCATAGTTTTATTTAAAATTACTTAAATCACTAAAAGATTTAAATTTTTAATTACAGGCCAGAATACAGACCATCCTTTTATACTAATAATTCTGTAATAACTACTAATTTAATTCTGTAACAATGTTTTAAAAATAATTATACTTACTTAAATAATTTTTAATGTAAAACTCACAATTTATTACCAATTTTTTGGCACTTCTATTTCTGTTATTATTGGCGTGGAATCTGACTTATGAAAAATACTCATTCTGACAACAAGGAGATTTTCGTCGATTGAAAAGAATGTTGATGTTCGACGTATTAAAAAAATAAATGTTTTTAAGTCATAAAACCAACCGATAGATGGAGTTGAGATAGTGTTACAGAAATCGACCGATAGATGGAGTTATCATAGCGTCCCTGTGTGAAACGTTACGGTATTACCACTGAGTGTTTCGTCTATTTATAGAAAAAGTTTCATTGTAAAAAGTGCAATGATCAGATACTGACGCAAGTATTTATAGTTTATTTCTTGAATATTACATTTCTTCCAAAAACATAAGACTTGATTCAAACAAATGTAACAGCTAGGTAATTTTATATAAAAAGCAATTAATATTAATTATTATTTTACAAACTCTTTGTAAAATAATAATAAATATTAAAATATAAAACATTATTTATTATAGCTTATAAAAACTAATTCACGGCGCAATTTATGGTCTGTAACTCAAATGTCAACATTAATTTCAAAGAATACCAGACAAAGTATTACAGAAATCGACCGATAGATGGAGTTATCATAGTGTCCCTGTGTCGGTGAAACGTTACGGTATTACCACTAAGTGTTTCGTCTGTTAATAAAAAAACAGTGAGCCGTCAACAACAGCTTCGAACTGAGTGACGAGGGGGTCGCGTAGTCGGTTGCGCATGGCGACACGTCACCATACCGTATACTCTACTACATATAGACTATATATATATATACCTTAGTATAGCGTGGCGACCCGTCGCCACGGCAAGCGTCGCCACGCCAACGATCTGGTTTATACCTGCACCTGTAGATGTTTCACATCAAAAATTTAATTTTAAAAAGTGCAATGATCAGATACTGACGCACGTATTTATAGTTTATTTCTTGAATATTAAATTTCTTCCCAAGACATACGACTCGATTCAAACAAATGTAACCGCTAAGTAATTTTATCTTCTAACAAACTGCGGTGACGTCAAAACTCTGTAATAACATCTATGTTATATTTCTTACACATCAAACTATGTTCATTGCAGTCACGTACAAAATAACTCACGTAGGCACAAGATTAACCACCAAAACATTAAGCCGATGCCAGAATCTATGTAACTTTCGAACACGGTCTAGACAAGAATCCCTCAAGCATAAAGTTGCCTAAAACACGCGCCGAAGTCAACGAACCCGTAACCCCACGCACTAGACGGCCACATCTTCGCCTAACTACTGTTGTAAACAAAAATTGTACCCGCAACTGGCGCCATAGCAACGGCGGTGCTTCCCCGCGACGCCTGCCAAATGACGGGAATTCCCCGCCGCCCACATATCGATTAAGAGCACTCCTTTTAGTGGCTGCGTTCGAAAAGAAATTGGGCTAATGAACTCGAGTTCGTTTAGAGATGTAATGTATGCGTAGATGTGTATGCATACTTCTATCAAGCTAGCATATAAAGTCCATCTGAAATTATTTTATTTTTGAAATTTGCTGCATATTATTTTAAATATGATTCAATAAGCACCCGTAATTATTTTCAGTTTCCCTTATTGTATTCATTTGCTCACTTTTTTTGGGTGTGGCTGTGTCATGGACACGGCCGTGTGTGGTACGTGAATACGTCTATGTAACGGGTTATATTTTTTAAATAAAATATTTTTATTTATGTATTTAGGATAAAAGCAAGGAAACAAATAATTATTGTGTTACAATAGCGTATAGGCCGACATTATATATTTTTGATAATATTTTTTTATTCTAACACCTTATTATATTCACTGTCACTACTTTAAACTAATGTTTTTTATACAATCGATAGATTTTGACGACAGCTGACGATTAAAACTTAAACGAACATCGTAGCTTTTCCGAATCAAAAGTTATACTAATTGCAATCTCGATACGCAGCAAAATAACCTCAAAATGACGGCGCTTCCCCCTCCACCGCGCGCGATGCGTCACTGTTCTCGCTTATCGTAATGAATTCGTTGATACTTTAGCTATCCAGTGGTATACTTTAATTTTTGATATAGAGGATAGATTCGAAACTGCAACGCCAAACTGTATCCCCCGATTTTGTTATCATTAGGTTTTTTGGATTGCCTCCGTATGGTAGCAAATTAAAAGACGTATTTACGTCAAAAAATTGTGAGCGTACTTGTGTATGTGCATTAGAAGTAATACTTCTTTGGCATAATACAAAAATAACTTTATTCGCAAGCAAATAATTAGTGGAAATAAAATGATAAAAAGACTGGAACGTGATTATAAATACGGTTGGTAAGATCTAAATTCAATCAAATAACTAAAAAATTTAAAATTTATTTTCTTAAACAGCGTAGCCAAATAAATGATAATGCAACTATTTATAATTTATAATACATACTGAAACTTAACCTCACTTAGAGAAATGCGCTTAAAATATATTTGAAAAAGCTTGTAAGAACTATTTCTATCACGAATATTTACAATAAATATATTGTTTTTTTATTATTTGGACCACTATTAAATTTCAATTACTAAAAAATATTACTTAAAAGCACAAATATAACACAGATTTGTATGAATATAAAACACGTGTTGTGTATTTATAAATACGTCATTAATTATCATGAATATAGTATCAAGCACTACACGTATGTAAATATATGTTTAGCGAGCAACTTCGTATTGTCGATTTTTATTCCATAGTGCGCGCGCATCGCAAAATTCTACTCTCATAATTTTTTCATAAGGCGCCTAAAGAAGTATAACTTCAAATTAAACTAAAAATTAATGCTTTCGTTATATTTTCAAATTTATACTGTAAAAATCTTTATTTTCTAATGACGTTCCATTCACCACAAAAATTAAAATACTTAAAAATCAATTTGAAGTTTTTCATGTGGTTTTTTATTATATTATTTGAAACAAGTCGCCACCCGGAAGACGATTTTACGGCAAAATTGTAGGCAGTTTGCTCTGCCCTATAAACTGCGAATCTCCCTCTCGCTCGCACTACACTGCCGTCCTGTATCTCTTGTAGAGAAAGGATAGCGAGACAGTGAACGTTCATTCACCTGCTGCACTTCACTTCTCCTTTAATATTTCGCGAAATGGAGTTAAAAATTTTAAAAAAAATTGTACGTATCAGCTCCAACGCGCGACTTGATATACTCCGTACGTACGATTGTCCTGGATTGTATAAAATATGTAACACTGTATATACGTGTAAATATCATTAAATATAAACGGATAATTCTTTAATAAAAAAAATGCTGACAATAAGGATCAAATTTATATACTAAAATTAAAAACATTTAGTAACGTCAGATTAAGAAGTTACAATTAAAAGAGGCTTTTTAATTTTGTAGGGTAGAAGTCACCAAATATTCACACATAATGACATTTAACATTTAAATCTTGATATAAGCGAGCGATAGTATACTATCTGTGACACACTCAGTCATTGCGATTAGGCCATAAGAAAATGCCTAATAAACATACTGATATCTCACTTTACACATACGCAGATATGTTGCGCGGAGAGCACATCTAGCGGTTACACTATTTTTAACACTCTGAACTTCGTACGATCAGAACCTAACGGTTACACTTTTTTTAACGCTCTGAATTTCTAATTTTACTCCTCATAAAACTTCATACCGGGAGCTATATGTAAAAATGACGATTCTTTTGACGAGTAAACTCTAAAAAATCATAAATAATACGACTTGCCCAATGACATCCCACTTGATAGTGTGCGCAAAAAAAGCTCATATATAAATCTTATTTTCAACATTTTGCTAAATATTAATTAAAATCCGCATCTAAGCGTTTATTTGAAAAATTGTATGCAAACATATATAAAACTGACAAAATTATGAAGCTGTGACAGATAGACGACTGGACATAACCAAGTTATGAGGGTTTCTTCTCTTCCTACGGGACCTTAAAAATTATTGGATAGGGTAAGCTGAAATAAATTTTGTAGAAATATACTTTCTTTTATTATTTTAATTTTATTATTACCACAGACTAAACCCTCACGACCCACAAGCCTTTTATATTTCCATTCGTTGACAATAGATTTCGCCACACAAAAACAACTCCTTCGTGCAATTCTTCAGCTGCCTCGTTGCCTATTTTAACTTTGCACAATGTTGCATCACAACCTTTTACACACATCTCTATTCACCCGAGAGACGGTCATCTATTCGCAGCTTTGTATTATACAAAGGCACAAAGCAACTCAGCAACATCTGCATAAAAATGCGATTAGAAAATGGAGTAATAACCTTCATAAAATTCGCTACGATTTCAACAAATTTGACACAAAATTGTTCGTCATTCCTTGGTGCCACATTGTGGAAAAAAGCATACAAAAATTGCTTTTATAAGGGTTTAGAAAACCTATCTAATGTAGTAATGATTTCTGAGAGACGACCTTATGATAAGCAATAGTTTAGACTATTGCTTATCATAAGGTCTAGGAGAACTAGAGATGTTTAACTCATGAGTGTGAGATATAAAATATATAGCTCACATGTTAAGATCATATCTATCACTCGCTCATTTGAAATCAAAATGTATCGGTATATCACTAGCTCAGGAGTGATCGGAGTCTTTTTCGTTTCACCAAATTAATCATTTCACTCACTCGTCGCGTCGTGAAGATAGATATATACAAAGGTATATGTTTTAACGTTACATGAAAGAGAACGAAAATGATCAAACTGTTTAGTCAAATATGCAACTGGATCTATGTATACGAACGTAGCTACTCGCGATCCAATGCGAACGCTGTGATAAAGTATACTTTAGTTCGCTCAAAATATTTGTGTAAACAAACACTTTTTTGTTTCATTTCAAAATTCTAATTTACAATTGTACAAATACGCCAAGCTAGTCCAATTTATTTAATTATCATTAAATATAATTTACGTATAATTGGAACCTAGGTTGACAGTCCTAAATCCGAAATCTGTAAAGTATTGAGCACAGTGGATTATTTTGTAGAATTTATTTTAATTTTCAATACACTAGTGCGTAATGTTCAGTCATTATTTTTTATCACCATGTTGTGTAACCATTGTTCAACGTATGCGTAATAAATAATTTCATTAATAACTCGGAGTACTGAGCTACTGAGCTAGAGATATAAATGAGTGATATATATCTTCCAATCAAAATAATAACTTTTATCTTTTCACCGATACATTTTGCGCACCTCTACCGTAAACCGTTTGACGAAGACTATCAACTGTTTCATACCGTTTACGTGTGAAGCTCAAATGGCAAATATACATATATTTGTGGATAAAGTACCTACAAATCAGACGACATACTTGCTACTTTAAACACGTTCTTTGAATATAGTTTGACTTCATCCGGGCATAGACGTCGTTGACTTCCGCTAGAAAAGTCGTCAAATTTACAAAATTTTGCACTTAAACATAATGGTGCGTATCATTTTTAGCCATCTTTATCATGTTGTTACAAAATTTATATATTCAATTTATTTTTATGAAATAAATTACGGCGGCGGAAAAGCGCCGGTGACTTGTCAGAGCGCAGTTTTCGCGTGAATCCACATTCTGATACAAACTTTTTTAGAACACTTCGAGTGAGAACACGAAACGGTTGAGTCATCGCTGCCGATAACGCGATACAGTCAAACTCAAATTTAGATCATAATGAACAAGTCCCGGCTAGACAGTACTCGTATATTACAATTTTAAAGTACCTAATCTATATTAAGCTACCTGATATGGATTTTGTTAACTGTATTTCCCTAGAAAATCTGGACAGCCAGAACGTACAATTTACATGATGTTCGCATTTGGAAACATCGTCTGAACTGTCAAATGAGACAACTGGCGGCGGAAAAGCGCCGGTGACTCGTCAGAGCGCAGTTTTCTCGTGAATCCACATTCTGATACAAACTTTTTTAGAACACTTCGAGCGAGAACACGAAACGGTTGAGTCATCGCTGCCGATAACGCGATACAGTCAAACTCAAATTTAGATCATAATGAACAAGTCCCAGCTAGACAGTGCTTCGTCCATTAAAATTTTGAAGTAATCTATATTAATCTACCTGATATGGATTTTGTTAACTGTCTTTCCCTAGAAAATCTAAAAGCAATATCCTTTACATATCATATATTAATTAGTGAAGAAAAAAATCGTTACAAATAAAAATATTTTCGAAAATGTTATATTCCATCAAACGTATATTTTATTTTTGACATGTTTGTCTGTCTGTTTTTATTTTTTTGTCACAACTACTAAAAGGATTTTATTAGGGTTTTCAATATTGTATCGTTTAAGTTTTAAAAAAAAAGTATCATATGACGTTAATAACTCGAAAAACAAAACAACACAAAAATATTAGTGATATAATTCAGATGCTCGAAATTACTAAAATAAACCTGCTCCCGTAATATTTTAATTAAGTTCTTATTTTTTCTGTTGCCAAAATAGGCTGAAAAAGATATAAATATAGTGATGTTTTTGCGTCGTTTCCTTTGGGATCAAATAGAGGGCGCTAGTTGTAAGTTAAATCGCGCTATGCAAACGTAGTCCCGAACAAGCTTAATAGTTAATAAAGTTAATAGTGTTTTTGTGGTTGTGTTATGATTTATTGTATCATAAATTTTCTATTAGTCATCAATAAGATATACGTCTTCACTCTTTATTCGTCTCTTGGTAATTACTATCATTTTCACATACACCGAAGGGTGTCATAAAGACGATAGATAGTGACGATACTACAGATAGTGATGATATCTAGATATAAATGTATTCCCAAATTAAGAAAACAAAATTATTAAGCCTCTAGATTTTTAATACACAATTTCTACGAGTCAAAATTAAATCTTACGGTACAGATTCCCATACAACTAAGCAATCGTCACACTTAACTTTATTTCGATTCGCTCGAATGATACATCCAACAATGTATCGAAACATTGTTTAGATGTCTCGTTCGCATGAGAGTGCGTCCGGTGTCGCCCAAAATAAGTGTATAAATTCATCGAATTCATCTTACAGCGAAGGTAATTCTATTTCTTAAAGTTTTTATTTTACTTTATAATCGACCCGAGAGGCAGTCGTAACGTTTTTCTTTTAATACAAATAAAAATCTTAAGCAGACATTTTTAAAATTTAATTTACACCCATAAAGTTAACAAAATAATAGAAAATATCGAACGAATTGATACAAAACAATGTGATATTAACGTATATCCACACAATGTATTGTAATATGTATCGGTATGATATATCGATACAAAGGAAAATTTTTGACATCTCTAATTAAATGTCAAATTTAGTTCTTCGGACGTTCGTGGCGGCGCTTCAAATAGGAACAAAATATAGTTATTTTATATGGTATAGTCCAGCGTGCTAGTATAATAGATGTCAGTGAAAAATCACATCGAAATCCAAAATTTTATATCTCCGCACACAGGTATGTTCTTGTGAAATTCAACTTAACATGCATTAACTGATTGAAAGACGCCTCAAAGTTTGGATACTAAGCAATCATACGACTGGACTAGTAGGCCCTTCTATGTCCAATTCGGTCCATCTGGTATTAGTGTGCAAAATTAAAATTAACATCTGCGAGCGACATTGATCCTAACCAGTTAAAAAAAATAGCATCGTGAATCATTCTAAACATCGCATTCCGCCGTCTGCCGGTGACGCGCGACACGGAACCGGTGCGGCGCTTTTTTGCCGCGCGACGTCAGCGCTGGCGCGAGCCCAACGCCGTGCACCAGTTCGAACGGTGATTAATCAACAACTGCATCCGCTTAAACTCGTCGTATAATCTGCATTCGGATAAGACAGATCACCTTGGACGTCTCAAACGATGCAGTCAACAAAGAGTGCTAAAAAACAACACGTGAATAATGCGAGCGAGAATTTGTTTGGAAACAACTTACCGTGATCGCGCGAGTGTTTGTCGGAAAGTATTTACTGGTATGAACAGGTACAATAAGCCGTGATTTGTTGTAACGTAATTTAGTTGAATATCTATAAGGCGTGTCTTGTATATTATCGCTAACTACGTTAATGACTTATTAGTTTCAAAACTTTCTGAAGGGAAACTTCTTTTGCAGTGGGGCAGTAGCATAAGTTGCTATGCTGATAAACGGTGCTGTAATGGGAAGTGAAACACGTCGGAGAGAATGCGACGAATAGAGAACAACAACAACATCGAAAACCAACATATATCATCCAGCAATACCAACATCGAAAAACAACATATTTAACTATTGTAACCGCCGCTCGCAATTAACTCGGTAAAAATACGTATTAAAAATTTGTTTCTGATAAAATGCTGCCAAACATCAAAATCTTTTCCAGTAATTTTTGTCAGTTTTTTATTTACTGTTTTAAAATGTTTAATATTCGACTATTGTGTCTTGACTATCGACTACCGTGTATATAACGTGTCTTTAATATTCGACTATCGTGTCTTGACTATCGACTACCGTGTATATAACGTGTCTTTAATATTCGACTATCGTGTCTTGACTATGGACTACCGTGTATATAACGTGTCTTTAATATTCGACTATCGTGTCTTGACTATCGACTACCGTGTATATAACGTGTCTTTAATATTCGACTATTGTGTCTTGACTATCGACTACCGTGTATATAACGTTTCTTTAATATTCGACTATCGTGTCTTGACTATGGACTACCGTGTATATAACGTGTCTTTAATATTCGACTATCGTGTCTTGACTATCGACTACCGTGTATATAACGTGTCTTTAATATTCGACTATTGTGTCTTGACTATCGACTACCGTGTATATAACGTGTCTTTAATATTCGACTATCGTGTCTTGACTATCGACTACCGTGTATATAACGTGTCTTTAATATTCGACTATCGTGTCTTGACTATCGACTACCGTGTATATAACGTGTCTTTAATATTCGACTATCGTGTCTTGACTATCGACTACCGTGTATATAACGTGTCTTTAATATTCGACTATCGTGTCTCGACTATCGACTACCGTGTATATAACGTGTCTTTAATATTCGACTATCGTGTCTCGACTATCGACTACCGTGTATATAACGTGTCTTGACTATCGACTACCGTGTATATAACGTGTCTTTAATATTCGACTATTTATTCGACTATCTATATATTTCTATAACGTGTGTTCGGTGACAAAAAAAAAGCAAATTATATAAAACAAAAATACAAAAAATGACTTGCCGCAAAAACATAATTTGTATAAAAGAGCAATCAGTTGTTACGATTTTTTCTTGTCATAAAATATATACAACAAAAATGTAATATACCCACGTTAATTATTATTATTTATTTATTTAAAATTTTGATAAACAGTCATCTGGCGAACTTATTGCTACGTACGCCATCTCTTGCAGTTAACCAGAGTTGCAGTGCATTAAAAACAAAATGGGATAAGCAGAAAGCCACACATTATAACAATAGGTAAAAGATAGAATATTTGAAAACAAAAAAGACCAAAGAAAACAAAAACACAGAAATTATCTAATTTATCATGTCTGGTGGGGTTTCAGATCTGGATTGAGTAGTAGGACCAGTAATTAAAAGGATTAATGGAGCGAGATATGAAAGGAGATAGAATATTTAAAGTAAAGTCTCCCTGACTTATGGTATAATTTTTTCAGGCTGCTTTAGAATGCTAGAACAGACGGTGAAAGTCTAATGTTAGAATTGAGTTTATTCCGTAACTTGGCAGCAAGAAGAGTGAAATAATACTCATAGAAAGAAATATCATTTTTGGGGATAAGGAGCGTGAGAAGTTAGCCAGAAATGTAGACGCAGGCAAAGACTGTGAAGTAGAAATGGCTGTGAATTTTGCTGAAAGATAAGATGGACTTGTGAGGGTTATTTAAGATATTATAGAGTAGTGAAAGAAAATGGAAATTGCGTCTATCGCGAAACTCCATCCATCTGAGGTCAGAAACGTGATCAAATCTTCTAAGGTTGAAAATATAGCGAATACATAAATTTTGAAGGGTTTGTTAAGCAATTGTTCTGAAAGATCTGGATAGCACACAAATACAACCTATAACTATAACAGTTTTATATTATAGTTACAGATTCTATTTTATTTCTTGCTCTTTTCAGATGGTTGATAGCTGATATGCTTGTTTTTCTATATCGTAAAAAATATATAACAGTTTTATGTTATAGTTACAGATTGTATTTTATTTCTTGCTCGTTTCGGATAGTTAATAGCTTATTGTACAGAAAAATCTATATCCTAAAAAACACTGGCTATTTAAAAAAATTGTATTCTATTTCTTAAAGGTCAAGTCTATTTTCGCCGGTCAGTTTTACAATAAGCAATTCCATTATCAATTACATACTAAAATTACGGCGAATTTTCCAATTTTAGGCTTCAAACTTTGGCAAATTAAACTACCGCTTTCTCCTCTGGTTAAGAATTAGTAATAGGCTATTTGACAACATTGAAAATATACCACAATTCGGGGTCATCCAATTAGATTATAACGTAAATAAGCATATTGCTTTTAATTTTCGGAAGAATAAGTTTATATTCTATAAAAAAAACGTAAAGAAAACACAACATTTTTTTTTAAATTTAATCAGCGTCGCAAACAAGTGTTATTGGTTAAAAGTCAGATGACGTCACAGACAAGTTTTTAAATCCAAATTATAGTCATTTTTTCTTTTTTTTTTTTAATTTACAACTATCACCTTTTGCAATCAATGTAAATTTTTTTTAATATAAATTCATTACGTATGTTATTCATTACGTATTATATTATATAAAAAGAAATACATTATAAATTATATATTTAATAAAAACACTGAAAATATACCACAATTCAGGGTCATCCTATTAAATTATAACGTAAATAAGCATATTGCTTTTAATTTTCGGAAGAATAAGTTTATATTATATTTTAAAAAAAAACGCAAAGAAATCACAATATTTTTTTGAAATTTAATCAGCGTCGCAAACGCCCTGTTATTGGTTAAAAGTCAGCTGACGTCACAGACAAGTTTTTAAATCTAAATTATGGTCCTTTTTTCTTTTTTTTTTTAATTTACAACTATCACCTTTTGCATTTAATGTAATTTTTTTTAAATATAAATTCATTACGTATGTTATTCATTACGTATTATATTATATAAAAAGAAATATATTATAAATGATATATTTAATAAAAATAACTTCCGGTCATAACTAATGTATAAAAAAAGTTATTTAATTTCCACGCAATGCATATGCTAATGTATATATCAGCACTATAATTTTATTCCAAATATAAATCATAGACAAATAGACTTTTCCTGAATGTTGTTGGATAAACAAGATGTTATTGTTAAAATTGACAGATTAAGTAAATATTCGAGTTGAATAATTCAATTTACTATATTTATATTGTAAATACTTAACAATTTGTAAGAAATTATATTTTTGATTGTGTAATAAGTGATAAGCGATAAAGGATAAAGTGAACTAACTGGAAATAAATCATTTGAGTCAGCTATAATGCTGTTTGGATCTCTTTGGGCTAATTACAGCCACTTTTTTCGACTTTTAAGATTTGTTGGCACTGAAAAGAACATTTTGTGTGGACTTTTTATAGACGTATTTGTACATTGTGGCACTACACACCATTTACACACCATTTGAATATGAAAATAAATAATAATCCCCTTCAGCGGGCAGGACTGTTTGTTTACATTGTTTGTGACGTCACATTAGCCGCCATTATAGAAATTGCGTTTTTAACGCGAGTTCGAAAATTCAAACTTTAAAAGTGATTTATATAAAAAATACGGCATATATCTTGGAAATATAAATGTAGTGTGTTTATAATACAAAATAGAACAATTCAAAAATTCAAGTCAAATAGCCTATTCAAACATACTAACGATCAAAGTGGTCCAACAGTCTGCTTTGACCGTAAATTAATTAGAATATAAAAAGACAATGAGTGTTTCTAGACCACAAAACGGTATACTTTTGACAGCAATTAGGTATAGATGTCAGACAATTGCAAAATTATGACCCTAACAAATTAATGCCGTGAAAATGAGATCGTAACAGAACACCTGCCAAATTGACAATTTAAATTAATTCAGAACTTATTTCAGCTATTTATATGATTAGACACGCAAAGAAAAACATTGTGAGAGGTAGGAATTTCGTTACGAGTCTTTAATACCTAGACAATTTAGGATCTAGCCAATATCAACATTTTGCTGGTTGTGCAAAATGAAAAGTTTATTGAATATACTTGGCGTTAATTTTGTAGAAAGTCATTATTCACAATTAAATAAAAATACGTGATGTAGTATTATTTCTAGTTTCTTTAAGTTCTTTACCACTATTGGGCTATTAGCATAAAATGTAGATTTTGAAAGGTTTACTATTCTAGGATAAAACGTTTGTTTGGGTATGACTTTTGGTTTCTGGGTTTTGGCTTTTAGTTTTTTAATTTTGTTTAATTGTTTTTGTGTTATGTTTTTCGTTATAGCACTGACATCATTTCTAATTTTATAGTCTAAAGTATGAAATTCTATAGGGTGAAGGAGAAAAGGTAATACACTCTTCTTTAACATATCTCCTTCACACTATAGATACTTTACACTATAAAATTAGAAATGATGTCAGTGCTATAATGAAAAACATAACTCAAAAACAATTAAACAAAATTAAAAAACTAAAAGCCAAAACCCAGAAACCAAAAGTCTTACCCAAACAGACGTTTTATCATAGAACAGTAAACCTTTCAAAATCAAAATTTAATGCTAATAGCCCACCTGAAGATGTTGTAATACAACGAAACCTAGATCGTGGTAAAGAACTTAAAGAAAGTAGAAATAATACTACATCACGTAGTTTCATTTAATTGTGAAAAGTTAATTGTTAAATACAAAAAGTTGACAAATAGAAAAAAATCATGTCTTATAAAATCGTCATTTAAAATATGTATTTCTTTTATTTTTTCATAAAAATTTATTAACAAATTTAAATATGAGACACGTACAGAATCCGATCACGTGTAGTAGGGAGATGGCTATCGTGTTGTTGTCATTGCTATGGTAAGGTTAGTTGAAAATTTTTCTGCTCAGACAATCTAGCCAATATCAACATTTTGCTGCTTGCATCAAAATGAAAAGTTTATTGTTAAGCAAACAAAATTTACAAATAGAAAAAAATCATGTCTTATAAAATCGTCATTTAAAATATGTTTTTCTTTTATTTTTTTATAAAAATTATTAACAAGTTTAAAAAAGGGGACCAGAAACGGACAAAAGCCGGTCACGTGCAATAGAAAGATGGCTACCGTGTTGTTGTCATTGCTATGGTTAGGTTAGTTGAAAATTTTTCTGCTCAGACAAAGATAAACCTTTCGTAGAAATCTGTAGTGCATTTGAGAGTGCATTTCATACTTCCTTAATAAATATTGAAAGATTTCATCATTTAGGAGATTATTTCGCTTGCCGTAGATGAACCTACTGCATTTTTTAGCTCACTAGTCATAACAGCATGACTTTGTCTCGATACGATAGAATTTCCCTCGTAGTAATAAAAGCAACATGAGTTTTACATAAAAAAAAAAATATTTCACAATAAACACTATCACTGTAACGAAGACTGTAAGTTTATAATTCTACTTAAAAAAAAAGGCTAACATTCTACGATGAAAAGAAAAAGCAAAATGTCAAATTAAATCTTACCTTTTAAAGGAGGCATCCTGATTTAAAAAAAAACGTCCGCTCTGTTCGGCGGCTCGGTAAACACTGATTCACTATCGTCAATTTCTATTGTCTATAACATCACGTCACCAAAGACAATATGCACATCTATGCAAATACCCTCTCGTAAACATAACAAAATATTTTCACCACAAGTCTTTATTTACTCGTCGAGAAATTATACGGATTATACATTCACATACGTCGTACGTCGCCTTCTCATTCTTATAATGCAAATACTGTGTTTAGTAATTGTTAAAGAATAGCAGCAATGGTGCACAAGCAAGCCTTTCTAGTAACAGTTTACAAAATCATTGGATACTCCTTCAGGGTTGGTATAGATTATGAGATTTACAAATCCCTTACTTTTGAAGATTTTCAGACTGAACTTAGAAATTTTCAGGATCTGTTTGACTGACAAGGTGAGACTTAGAATATATAACCTAGAACGCTACACGTAACAACATATGCTGCATGTAACATTATATTAATCTAAGTTATCTCAGCAGTCCTCTAGGACCTTCTAATGATGAACCAATATCATCTGTTTAAGAAATACGCTTCCACGTATTCGGGCTAAAGGTTGTCCCTACTCAATAAGTCATTTAAAACCTCGTTTTATCAAGAGCACCTTTGAGGACACTCTAAATGACTCAAAAATCGCTTCATTTTCAACAAAGTATATAAGAGATAAGCTTTCACGTATTCGGGTTAAAAAATTTTCCCTATTCAATAAGTCATTTAACACTCGTTTTATAAAGAGCGCCTTTTACGAACGCTCTAAATGACTCAAAAATCTGTTCATTTTCAACAAAGTATATAAGAGATAAGCTTTCACGTATTCGGGTTAAAGATTGTCCTTACTCAACAAGTTATTTAACACCTCGTGTCATCACAAGATCGTTTTACGAACACTCTGAATGACTCAAAAATCAGTTCATTTTCAACAAAGTATTTAGAAAATAACCTTCCACGTATTCGGGTTAATGATTGTCCCTACTCAATGTCATTTAACAACTCTTTTCATCACGAGAGCCTTTTACGAACACTCTAAATAACTCAAAAATCGGTTAATTTTCAACAAAGTATATAAGAGATAAGTTTCTACGTATTCGAGTTAAAGATTGTCCCTACTCAACAAGTTATTTAACACCTCGTGTCATCACAAGACCCTTTTACGAACACTCTAAATGACTCAAAAATCGTTTCATTTTGAACAAAGTATTCAAAAAATAAACTTCCGCGTATTCGGGTTAATGATTGTCACTACTCAATAAGTCATTTAACTACTCTTTTCATCACGAGAGTCTTTTACGAACACTCTAAATAACTCAAAAATCGGTTCATTTTCAACAAAGTATACAAGAGATTGGCTTCTACGTATTCGAGTTAAAGATTGTCCCTACTCAATAAGTCATTTAACACTCTTTTCATCGCGAGAGCATTTTACGAACACTTAAATAACTCAAAAATCGGTTTATTTTCGAAGTATATAATAGATAACCTTCCACGTATTCGGGTTTAAGATTGTCCATACTCAATAAGTCATTTAACTACTCTTTTCATCACGAGAGCATTTTACGAACACTCTAAATGACTCAAAAATCTGTTCATTTTCAACAAAGTATATGGGAGATAATCTTCCACGTATTCGGGTTAAAGATTTTTTCTCTACTCAATAAGTAATTTAACACCTCGTTTTATAAACAGCGCATTTTGCGAGCGCTCTAAATGACTCGAAAATCGGTTCATTTTCAACCAAGTTCCAGTGACTAAAGCAACCGCTTCCTAAATATTATTTCATGATTCTATCTATCTCTGCATTGACGCATCCCCTGCAGAAAAATTGTACGTGTATTGTTGTGGTCACAGTCGAAGAAAACAGCCTTTATATCCTGCGTCTTGAAACCGCAGTATCACGCTGGTCTATGTAGGAAGTAACCGCAATAGTATGCATATCCGTTAACTGAAGATAATAACCCACAAGGGTGCATATTTTTCGGCATTCCCAAATAATTCCGCTAGAAATGTTGTAACCGAAGTGTAAAACGTTTTTCAAAATTTAAAATAATTGTAAAAGAAATATAGCGTATTAAAATTTGAAACCGATTAAGTTTTGCTTATTATAAGTTTTACATCGATATCTATAAAATATACGCAGCCTGTATATTTTATAGATATCGATGTAAAACTTATAATAACGCTTGTTTAGAAATTAATGTTTCTGATAATTGAGTAATATTCAAAGTCAGGGGATTTGTATCACGGCGGCATAATAATATAAATATTTCAAATACATTTGTCCGTTGCTGTTGGCAGACTCTCTACAAGTCTGCGAATCTGATAAAACCGCTCGGACAATTCTGACGTATAGTCATTGCCAACACCAGGTGTTCAAACAATTTACACATTTGTTATTTTTCCAAATATCTTTATACAGTTTCTTTTTACATCCGACGAATACGACGATTTTAATCAATAAAATTGTTTCGTACCCCTTCTCGAATTACGCTATACCAACGTTAACGCAAAGGTTAAATACCTATGGTGGACACATACCGAGCATACTATGGCTTCATTTAAGCTACGCGGCGAACACTTTATTCGGTTATGAATATTGAGCGATACTAGTATTACTTAGCAGAAACAAAAATTTATTATACTGGTAATTCAATGTTTTTATGAAGTTATGATTATGATAGTGTAATGTTAAAATGTAATTATGATTAAAAAATGTTAATACGCGCTGCCCAGAAAATGAGCAGCGTTTCATCGCTGCGTTCGTGACGTTTCACTTTTCTCAGTTAGGTCGCTATCCAAAAATTCGATAAGAAGCATCGCGTCAAAAATAAAATGTATTTTATTATTCTATCTTATCTTATATTTTTGGGAGAAATCCAAAAATCTGTACATATTGTTAGTAAGTTAGTTTTTATTAATTTTTAAACGTTTAATACAAAAAGTGTCCATTAATTAATAAAAAAAACTAGTGAGAAAATTGCCATACTTTATTCGATTCTCAGTTAGGTCGCCATCCCAAATATCCGTTAAGATCGCTTCAAAAATAATATATATTTTATTTTTGAAAAATAAATTATTTGCCAATAACAAAGGCTTAAATAAAAAATTATTTACATTTTATATTTTCGAGAGGACTCCAAAATAAAAAAACTGGTTGTACCAAATAAACAACAATCTGGTACATATTGTTAGTAAGTCGGTTTTTATAAAGTTTTAAACTTTTAATACAAAAAGTGTCCATTAATTAATAATAAACAAATGATGACCATTTTGGTCATATTTTATTCGAATTCCAAAAACTTTTATGACATATTCATACAAACATCAGTTGCATTGCAGAGCAATTCGACTAATTTAGGTTCAATTATCCGCTATTAATTCATAGAAATTCTTCTCGGAGCACTACCTATAATATCTTAATTAATATATTACTAACTTATATCCTTATAGTTATTTTTACGTCTGATAAAAAAATAAAAGACAACATTAAAATAATTTGTAATAATATGGAATGTGTCAATTAGCCTTAACTACGTACATAAATATTTTATCGATATAATCATTATCGACTTTGGCCCAGCTGATCGTATGCGACGGTAACGACTCAAATGTTTGAACTTTCTCTGATTGGTTGGAATTAACCAATAATCGTGTTACTTGTTTCTTTTTTGATCTGACTAATGCGCTTCCATACGAGAGATATATTTTTTCCATATGCTTTATACACCGGCCTATCTCTAAGTTCAAAACTAATGCCTCTAAGTTCACACGTAGGGTGTAAAATTACGCGAAAGCCGCCATAGCCTGGCAAAGAATTGGAACTGACGACAGTTACGAGCCGGTATTTTTTAGCCGCTTAGAAATACCCAAAACAAATAAGCTAGTACTGGCAGCCGCTATATTCCCCGTAAAGACATTCTGACTATAAAGACACAATTAACAAAAAAAATGTTTAAAAAAATAACGTAAAAATATATGCTGCGTGTAACAGTATATCATCCAATATGATAGTTCGAGTTATTCCACTGATATAACAGTTAACGAAAAACAAAAAACATAGATACATACGTAAATAACTAATTAAAATGTCTAAGAAAATATTTACAAAACAAAACTTCACGAATTTTCACAAATACACTTCTCCTAACCATCACCCGGCTTGTCTCAGAGCACCTCCAGGGGTTCGTAAGGTCTCGTCATACGCCACACAAAAGTAAAGTACCTACGAAGTCCCCTATAGCAACAACACCAACCGACTACCATCTTTCTATTACATGAGCATGGCTTTATAGATATCCTTTTGACCCCGAGACTGCTAGTGACTTTGACGATGGGGATTGGCGATGATTGCCAAATATTTTTAGCAGTTTAACAACAATAATAAAAATTTATGTATACAATTATGGTAACAAAATATCCCCATGTAAATATGATCGAAACCGATCTAATTGTACTATAAAATATCAAATTACTTCGAACATCTTGTGACCAAACATACAGTTTGATCAAATTCCATTTCACAACCGCAACGGACTGCGAATAAACACGTTGATGCCGCGATGAGCCAACCAGCAGAGATGGACGTCCTTGATCCGTAAGTGTGTCACGCCGTCCACCGTTCACCAAAAATACTTGTCGTCAAACAAAGATGTTAATTTCCATAAATACCGAATCCATTCGTTATCGACGAACGAGCAGCAAAATATATTCGAGTTTCTAATTCCAGACATGCGAGAAATTAATATGCATATTTTTGTCAACAAGGCTAAACTGTTATTTTGCAATTTTTAGCAAAATGTCACATTTCAATACTCAAAATAATATTGTATTTTATCGATTAACACCAATTAAGACTGCTTTCTAAAATTACGCTTTCAGATTTACCGCATCTAACGCTAAATGGTAACTCCATTTTCATTCGAGTTAACTGTTAAGACTTTGGTCTATTGATCAACCAAATCTCAGTCCAAAATCTCTCGAGCAAATGGTACTGGTCATCGTATCTTCGGTAAAATACATACTCTTAAGGATCTCCAGAATGTTTAGCTATTAAAACTAAAGTTCACCTCCTTATAACGTTCTAATTGACTATGCTTGACCATGGAGTTCCTTATCCTGATCGTTTTGAGACGATCTTAACAAATTAGAACATCATTAAAGTCTGCACGCTGTAAAAATGGCCATTAGGGCTAAAAGCAAGGTTTACAAAACGGAGTCAGACCAGACAGACACGGTAGTGAAGTTTGGACCACAAAGAAAACCCATATAGATAAACTCCATACGACCGATGCGCGTATGCTGTGTTTGACGGGAAGAGTGACGCTCAAAGACAAAGTACGAAATGATTATATAAGGTAGATTTTCAAAGTCGCTTCGATTGTCGATAAAATCCAGGAGGTGAGACTGACGCCCGTATGCACCACACATGGTCTGGACTTGCAGTCTAATTTAATGACAGTTAAAAACATATTTTGTATGAATACTTTAGAAATTGGGCCAAGCAATATGGTACGGTTCGTAAATTTTGACTCTTGTTCAGGCTCGACTGGCAGTAAATGGGAAACAGAACTACGTTTTTAACTGAACTGGCAGTTAATGAGAAACATAAATACGTTTTTAACTGACAGTCTTGACCGTGTGTGGTGCACATGTATGAGATGGTACGTTCACGTAATGTGAAGACGCGAAAATTACGCTGAGAAAAAATGCCTTTCTCTGGCTTCGAGAAAAGGGAAGAAAAGGCCTACCACTACCTAGCTGATAAATGTCAAGCGTGACAGAATTAGGTCTATCCAAACACGACGCTTATACGAGAAGCAGATGGGGTCTCAAAATTAAGAAAGTCCCCACGTAACAGGAAGTGACAAGGAGAAAGAAAAGAATCACTTCAAAGTTTGTGCATCCGTTACAATTTTGGATTAAACATTTAACCATATTTCTGAATACAGGGAACAACTTAACGAAACGGAAGTCCGTAATCGACATCATCTCCACATACTTGCGCCTTTTTTTTTTACTTGTCTTCTCATAGTTTACGAATACACTGTGAAAACCTGTTCAATCCCTTTTACCCAAACTGTAAATCTTTGGACGAAATTGGATTATGACACCAAGAGTTCTTCTTCTATTACTGTTTTCAATGATAGTACGAAGAAATCATTCGCCTCCTAATCCTCAACTCCTAGCCCTCCTTAACTTTATCTTGCTTCTTTTCCATGATCATGATCATTGCAAAGACTTATCGAACGCATGTAGCGGCTACGCGCTTTCTTGGGCTTTTTTGTGTGAAAAGAGAAAGGGGCAAACCGCAAGAACAGAAATATATCGAAACATTTTGGTGGTTCTGTAAAGGACGAACGTAACCCTTATAAGATCTTTCACGTGTCCTTCTGTTATAGTCGTTTTTTCTTAGAAACTGCTTAACATAGAAAATTAGCAAAGTAATAAAGCATATGAACCCGCTAATACCTCAATATAAATCACTCAAAAATATTTATATGGAATATTCAGGGGGCAGTACCAGAAAAAATAAATATCCCTATATAGTATGGGGTATAGTTTGAAAGGGGTTGTTACAAGGGTCCCAAAATATATTAATTTTTATCATAATTTAGGTAGTATATATTTAGAGGTAGGCTGAAAAATATGCTAAAAATACCATTACCGAAACTACTGAACATAAAATTATGAAAAAAAAACAAACTTTTTAGATGTCCACGTATATGTGATAATATAACATTGGTTCTAGATGTTATAGTTTGTGAGATATTTCACAATAACTTAAGATGCCCCCCCCCCAAATACCTCGATGAGCGGGCCAGATTGCACATAGTCAATTTTTTCGACACTGCAAACACCAAATCCCACCCTATGAACTTTGATTTGGTATGAACTTTGGTAAGGGTATTTCTTGGTGTTATATTAGTAGATTGTAATGTAAAGTTTTTTGGTTAGGTTGTATACCCAAAGGGAGTATTGATTTTCACAATTTTCCATTACGAATGTTTTAAGTATTGAATAAGTTTGTGAAATTAGCACCATAAAACATTTGCTGTTTGAAAAAAGTAAAAAACTATATACAGAAAATTAAAAAATTTTCGTTGTTTTCAAGTTATAAAACGTCAGTTCCAAAAAGCGCCATGTAAAAAAGTCTTGAAACCACTTAAAATCCTTTTACTAACATTTTGCATAAAACATCTAAATCTCGTAGGCCATAATTAATTTCACATTTGTAAAATAATTATAAGGTTCCTTTTAGTAACATTTTGCATAAAACATCTAAATCTCGTAGGCCATAATTAATTTCACATTTGTAAAATAATTATTAGGTTCCTTTTAGTAACATTTTGCATAAAACATCTAAATCTCGTAGGCCATAATTAATTTCACATTTGTAAAATAATTATAAGGTTCCTTTTAGTAATATTTTGCAAAAAAGATCTAAATCTCGTAGGTCATAATTAATTTCATATTTGTAAAATATTTATAAGGTTCCTTTTAGTAACATTTTGCATAAAACATCTAAATCTCGTAGGCCATAATTAATTTCACATTTGTAAAATAATTATAAGGTTCCTTTTAGTAATATTTTGCAAAAAAGATCTAAATCTCGTAGGTCATAATTAATTTCATATTTGTAAAATATTTATAAGGTTCCTTTTAGTAACATTTTGCATAAAACATCTAAATCTCGTAGGCCATAATTAATTTCACATTTGTAAAATAATTATAAGGTTCCTTTTAGTAATATTTTGCAAAAAAGATCTAAATCTCGTAGGTCATAATTAATTTCATATTTGTAAAATATTTATAAGGTTCCTTTTAGTAACATTTTGCAAAAAAGATCTAAATCTCGAAGGCCATAACTAATTTCACATTTGTAAAATAATTATAAGGTTCCTTTTAGTAACATTTTGCAAAAAAGATCTAAATCTCGAAGGCCATAACTATTTTCACATTTGTAAAATAATTATAAGGTTCCTTTTAGTAACAATTTGCAAAAAAAGATCTAAATCTCGAAGGCCATAACTAATTTCACATTTGTAAAATAATTATTAGGTTCCTTTTAGTAACATTTTGCATAAAAGAACTAAATCTCGGAGGCTATAATTAATTTCATATTTGTAAAATCTCGGAGGCCATAATTAATTTCATATTTGTAAAATAATTATAAAGTATACATGATAATTCTTGCGGTTTATTATCCTAATACTGAATTATTTTAAAAATTTCTAAAATTAGGCTATTATTAAAATTTAATTAAAATATAAAACGCAAAATACTTTCTTTAATCCAAATTTTGCATTCGAATATAAATGAACTATTTTTTTAATGTGAAAATGTTCTGCGAGCAATTTAAAATATCATGAAAATTTATTATCATAGTCGAAATGCAATTAGTTCTTTCATTGCCTTCCTCTTTCAAAATGTCTCTGCAGAAAATTATTGCAGAGTTTCTCGGCGGAACGAATCAGGGGATAATGTATTTAATTTTTTTCAGCCGCTAAATCCGAGAACCGGGTGCGAGACGAATGAGCGTCATACAAATTTTAAGCAGTTTAAAAATTAATAAACATTTCGTCGAAACGAAAGCCCCGGAACGAATGACGAGATGGCTTAGCGAGTCTGAAACCCAGACGCTGTTGTCAGGTGACTTTTTACTGCGCCTCGTCTGTCTGCCACGGCAGACATGTCGCAAATCGTCTCCACTCACTATATAGATGGGATCATCAATCATTTTTTTTAATAATTGACATTATCTACCCCTTAAAAAAATTGGGCGTGTACTTATGTACGCGCGTTCGAAATTATACTTCTTTGGCATAATACAAGAATAACTTTATTCAGCATGCAAATAACAGGGTATTTGAATGATGTCGATATTTTTAAAAAAAACTTCGGATGAAAAAAATAATTCATATAACAAACAACTAATCGAAACTTCTAAATAGGAAAAAGTATCAATTTTTTTCATTAAATAAAAAACCTATTATGAATTCAGTTTCCACACAAAAAAAAAGAGAAAATTATAATATGCAATATGTAACTTCAATGCAATATTCAACGAGATACTAAATATTAATAAACTCCCTTATAATGAATGCTAAATAGTAGCCAGTGACGTCATAAGCCAGTTGTGTTTTGTATGGGCAGTCTTCGCGCGAACGTAGTTCTTTAGTTTGTAAGTCGTTATTAACTTTGTAATGAGAAGTCCTTGGTACGATATATTTATTTTAACCGTTTTTAATGTTATTTTAATCTTATTCTATTTTAGTAATATAAAAATATAGTCAAATACCCTATTAATGGAAATAAAATAATAAAAGGACTGGAGCGTAATTATAAATACGATTAAAATATATTTTTAAAAGATTATAAGCACTATTTCTATCACGAATATTCACAATAAATAAATGTTTTCTATTATATCGATCATTATTAAATTTCAGTTACTAAAAATATTATTTAAAAGCAAAGATATAACTTAGATTTGTATAAATATAAAACACGTTTTGGGTATTTACAAACACCTCAATAACGATCATGAATATAGTATCAATCACTACATGTATCTGTAGTGAGCAACTTCATCCCGTCGATTTTTGTCGCATCGTGCGCGCGCATCCTAAAATTTCACTCCCATCATTTTTTCATAACACGCCTAAAGAATCATAGCTTCAAAATGGCCAATACTAGCTGTCCAACTATATTTTACTATATATATTTCACGTTGCGACATTTGAGTAGTATTAAAAAAACGAGTGTGCGTTAGACCACACGACTGAAGTAAAACTTCAAATTCACAATATATGAACTTTAAAATGAATTTACAATTTTATTCACTTTAAACCTAGAATATTTAATGTACTGAACAAAATAATAATTTATAAAATTGTTCAAGAACGAAATGAAATTACAAAATAATCAAAAAATCACCGTTCGCGTAACGCTAGCAAACTCGCATATATATATATATATATATATATATATATATATATATATATATATATATAATTTCATGTACTGGCTATGAAAAGAAGAGAGAAAAGAAAATGTGCGCGCGCACTGCTCTCTCTTGCTCCTACAGTGTGATACAGACAATAGGCTTGCACCGTGTCTTAGATATACGAAACGTAACTCTCTCTCTCTGTCTTCACTAACTTATATCTCCCTTTCAACTTCCGTTCGCCTCGCCCGATCACACTTTTCGTAACGCTCTCGTCACGCATTCGTCAGTTTACTCCCCAAGTCAAGCGTGCGTAAAGAAGTTTTACTTCAAAAAGTGTAACATATACATTTTTTGATAAAAGTTATATGTTACACTAAATTTAATTTAAGTATGCACCATTATTATGATTACCATTCAACGAGTTGCTGCCAACCAGAAACTTGGGGTTAATAACTTATTAGCCAACCCAATAATTTGATTGGAAAGATATATATACCTCTAGCTCAGTCTCTCTGTACTCGAGTCATTAACGAAATTATTTATCAATACGTTTGGCAATGGTCATACAACATGGTGATAAATAGTAATGACTGAACATTACGCACTACTGTTTGAAAATAAAATCAATTCTACAAGGGTATCTGCTTGAGTTTGCTTCATACTTTGCCGGTTTAGGATTTAGGACTGTCAACCTAACAAAAGTTTATAAACTTTTAAGATTCTGATTAAATTCCGCAAAAAATGGATGTACTATGCACATTTTTTTATAAAGATTCAGGTCATTTTCAATTTGATTAAATCTTGTCTTATTTCTGCTTTCCCACTTTTCATTAAACGACTATTTAAAAAAATTAAAAAAGCCTAAAAGTTTAACTAAGCCTAAAAGTTTTAATTTAGCTTTCCAGCAAAAATATTTTATGTAATCGAGTTCATAATGGATTCCATTTAGTATCAATATAATTAATCATAATTATCGTGACCCGTGCGAAGTCTTCGCATTATAAATTATTCAACTCAATTTAATAAATCAAAATTGATTGCAGGTATTCAATTCATTTCTAATTTTGCACACTGCTTATTACGTTTTTATTCCATTATGAAGCTCAGATGACAGATCAAACAAATATTTTACTAAAATTGACATGTAGAGGCGCAAGTATCAAAAGCATTGAGCTAAAGCGCCACTTTATTTATACGCGAGTGGATTTGAAATTAAACAAAAATTTTACCGACCGTCAATCATATTGACGTTGAGCCGTTAGATGGCAGCATTGCTGTTTCGTGTATATCATTTTAATAATTAATTAATTTGCAAAAACAATAGCAATAATAATTTTTTAGTTGTGGATGCCGGTAGAGCAAGCAATTATCTATAAAATGATATATAATTTATGTGGATTAGTTGTGAGGTTTTTTCTAAAAAGGGAGAGTAACATCTTAACCTTAGCGTATTAATATATATGATGATAGAGTGTAATGATTTCTTACTTTAATATTTCGTTTTAACGGTTAATTGTTTAAGGTAAATAACAATATCTCAATAAACAAGTATTTATTTCAGAAATGTATTATTCGCTTTGATTTATTTTTTTAATTTCTTTTCGGAAACGAAATTTTCTTTTCAATAACAATCTCAAGATTTACTTGACGTTCCGACAATAAACGTTGTGAAATTCAACTTTAGCGGTGTCTGTAGTGATGTGCCTTCTAAAAGGATAATAATATCACATTGCAATTTCCAGGTAATCCCGATCTAAGTGCTGACTGGTTCTTGCCTTGAATTCAAGTTATTTTATTGATTCTTAAGTTTATGCATGAAGCACGATTCGTTAGAAAGGGTTTTGACTTTATAATGTTATAAACTTTTGCTTACGTCTATTCAAATAATACATGAAATAACTTTAATGATAATTAAATAAATTGGAATATGTTGGCGTATTTGAAAAAAAAATTAAAATTTTGAAATAAAACAAAACAAGTGTTTACGCAAATATTATGAGCGAACTAAAGTATACTTTAACTCCATATAGCACAGCATCCACATTCAATCGCGAGTAGCTCGTCGTCTATATAGCTCCACTTGAATAGTGACCAAACAGACTGCACGTTCTCTGTCTCTATCATGTAACGTTAAAACATATACTTTTATATATATCTTCACGACGCGACGAGTGAGCGAAATGATTGATTTGGTGAAACGAAAAACGCCAATTGCTCCCGAGCTAGTGATATACTGATACATTTTGATTTCAAGTGAGCGAGTGATAGATATGAGCGTAACATATGAGCTATATATCTTATATCTCTTACTCGTGAGATACACGTCTCCAACGTGGACTTTATGTACATCTCGAAAATTATACAAGTTGTATATACTATACAGAGAATTCCTACTTTCCAACGTTGTCTCAGAACCCCTCCAGGTACTCATAACATCACCTTTATGCAAAAGAAGGCACCTTCGAAGGTCCCCTAATAATGTTCCTAATTAATATCAAACGCTTCCACCCAAAAAGGTTAGAGATTATCCCTCCGCAAAGAGTTCATTTAGCACCTCCATTTTTTTCTAGAAGGCATTTTGCGAACGTTCGAAACGACTCAAAACTTGATCAATTCCTAATCAAGTCAATGTGACCAAAAAAAAGACTTTCTAAGAAACTTAAGAAACTGCTTTTTAAAAAGAATGTGCTCCATGTCCTGTGTTTCGCAGCCACAGGCACAGGCCGGGTAATCTCCAAGTCAAACCTATGTTAGTTGGTTTAATGATCTAGAAAGTATTAAATATTTTATTGAAAAGTTGTACGTAAAAAGGATTATCACTTTATGCGTGAATATTAAAAAACGTCTGCCGAAGCGCGAGCGACAGCTGTCACATTTCTCGCCAGCTTGACGAGCCCTGGCCCAGACAGGTGAAACGCGTATCCGGCCCGTAAACACAAGCGGCGCGTCACACCGCCGCGACATACTTGTGCGCCGACAATGCAACTTTAGGCACGCGCTGGCATGCTGCACTTCGGAACTAGTCCGTCCCCGAAATGCGCCGCTGACTACATTTAGGCAAGTCGAAGAATACTTGCAAAATACATGACCTAACATAGAATCGTAAAAATAAAAACACATTGTAAAAGAGATTCGCATTGTTTTTCGTTTTTTCTTGTTCTGATAAACGTCACTTTGACGATTGTCCATCTAAGTAAAGTTAAAATTTTGTCCGGTATCCGCACTTGAACGAAAATATATAGAAGTAACAAATGAAGTATCCCCACTTTTCAATATCAGTCAGCTTCATTGACGTAAAGACTATTAGAAGATCCGCATTTCCTCGGTCGCTGGTTCGCCTGCAGCCCAATTTAATATTTCACGCTGAAGTTACGAACATAATATATGCAAAGCAAAATAACACGGATTCAGCGCAGACACAAACTATATGCACCCTAAAGGAACACAAACTATATGCACCCAAAAGGAACACAAACTATATGCAACCTAACGGTCGCAAAAAGAAAAAGGAACTGCAGTTTCCGACGCTGCTGCAGTCATTTTCGTGAAATCTTCATGCGTAGTTCGCGACATCCAGCCGCCATGAATGTCGAAGCAGTACTGGCACAAACTTTCATCTTTTCTCCTCAAAATGAGACCAAGACGGCGGCACTATGTCTATGTTTAGCCGAGTTATTGAAGTGTGAAATAACTTCGATAGAAATTGTCGTTCATTTGGGCGCGATTGTTTCCCCACACACGACATCGAATTTGAAGACGTTTATACGTCAAAAACGTGCCAGACGATGCTCAATGAAAGCAAGTAACTTCAAAAATAATGAGGTGGCACAAACTTTCATCTTTTCTCCTCAAAATGAGACCAAGACGGCGGCACTATGTCTATGTTTAACCGAGTTATTGAAGTGTGAAATAACTTCGATAGAAATTGTCGTTCAATTGGGCGCGATTGTTTCCCCACACACGACATCGAATTAAAAGATGTTTTTACGTCAAAAACTAGCCAGACGATGCTCAACAAAAGCGAGTACCTTCAAAAGTAATGAGGTGGCACAAACTTTCATCTTTTCTTTCTAAAATAAGACCAAGACGGCGGAACTATGTCTATGTTTAACCGAGTTATTGAAGTGTGAAATAACTTCGAAAGAAATTGTCGTTCATTTGGGCGCGATTGTTTCCCCACACACGATATCGAATTTAAAGACTTTTTATGTCAAAAACTACCCAGACGATGCTCAACGAAAGCAAGTATCTTCAAAAATAATGAGGTAACTAATTAACATATTTCTTCGGCAATCCTCTTCAACGGTTACGGCAGTGGGTGTGAAAGTATAGATGCACATGGATATTAAAATCTATAACACTATATAGTAATTTTAGAATGAAAGAAATTTGATTACCTTATTTTGTAGTTTTTTACCAGAAAAACGTCTTATCCGTTTGACATGAAACTTTCACCATTGTATACCTTCCATTGTCAAGATGGAAAGATCTTTTTATATGGTATGAAATAGAGTTAACCTCATTATACAATTACAATATATAATAACTAAGAAGAATCAGGATTTAAGAAATATTTGTGAAGTCGTGAAACAATTACCCGAATACACTGGCGACAATTAGGGGTTTCCAATACCAAAAAATAAAATTATTATTATTTTGACAAAGTTAAAACCAAAAATGAGAAAATCGCCCAAAAACACGCTATAATTGGAGCAGACAAAAAAACCGACAATAATAAATCGTGAATCATTGAGATACTTCCCGACAGCATCTGATCAATGTAGTAGAAAAAAACGTCAAGACAAGAGAGAGACTGCACGCAACATCGTATTTATTAATATTCATATAACGCAACGAAAGTTGGTAAACAGTACAGGATATTCGTAGCTGCTAGTGCCAGTTGGAATATATAATATATACTATGGTTTCTAATTCGCAAACGACATAAGCGTAAAACGCAACAAACCCTAAAACCAAGGAGGTAGTCAATGCAATATAATATTAAAAAAAATAAAAATGGATCAAGTAAAGTGACACAAATGTGTGCACGCAGACGAACGATTTTTGTAGGTGACGAGTTGGTGGCCGACGACTGCCGATTTTTGTCAGACAAGGACGGTGCCAGGCTTCCACCAATTTACCGCACAAATCGAGACACACGTGCCGCCAATTAAATGTCTGCCGTCTCAGTTAGCACATGTTCATTCGTAAGCTACTATCCTTTTCTGCGTTAGCACGTTGTGACTCGTGACGTTTAGATTGGCGAGAATCGGTCAGTCGTGGGGATTTTTTGTAGGACTGATTATTGTCGAACGTGTGCCGTAAAGTATTAAATACCACGTGTGTCGCTTTCTCCGATTATTGTCGGAACAATTATTATAGGTTGTCTTGGTTGCAAATAAGACCGTCTGCACACATCTTTGTAATAAAGTTGACGACAGATTATGTATAAAAAGCACACCTGTGGAAAGTAATGGGACGCTGCACACGGCTCGACCAATTACCAACCTACTTAGACTGAAATCGACTTCAGTTGCGTAGTTGCATGCAACGAATGACTTAGTTTTTTATGACATATGCCTTTTTATACACAATCATACATTTCTCTGTTTTGTAATGAACAAATTGTTTCGATTGAACCGGTGTAAATGAACAAACCGCGACCACATAATTCGTGGAAGCAGAGAAGCATTCTAAACTGTTCAATTAATTATACGCCTCGTGAGTATTTTAGTATGAAATGAGATGGAAGCAAAAATCAAAAAGACAGTTATGAATATTTGAACATATTATATGTTTTGTCTATGATAATAATAAAATTATCATCAGAGTTATAAATACATCATTCAATGCATGCAAAATGTCAGAATAATACAGGTTCCGTTGCGCTTGACCTCTGAAACTATCTGCCCATCAAACTTAAGTTGTTTCGTATGTGTAGCACCCCATCTTTGTGTAGCAAATCAATAAAGCTTCAGATCAGTTTGTGGTTCAAAATAGAGTTTCAGTTACTAACCAGTCGAGCCGTTTGTGGACCGCCTAATTGCTCCATTTTCAACTTCTGCACATATTACTAAAATTACTCGAAGGGGACAATAGGGATTTGAAGAAAAAAAAAACATACATAAGTAGCAAATAAACACCTCCACTTTTTTCTAAATCAAACGAAAATATCTGACGTTCTTTTTTAAATCGATCGAAAAAGTATAATTTATTTTACAGGAATCGATTAGTTTTGTCTCATTAAACGAAACGATCAAATCTAGAAACAAATTTCCGTACCGCGAACCATCGTGTTATGCGAAAATCGATTAGTTTTCGCTAATCCATTCGGCGACAGCTGTGCACGTACTCGAAGTTGCTGGCATATACCGGTGCAAATGTGCTCTTTCGGACGACCTCAAACTGCAATTTCTAACGGCAGTTTTTTGGTCAGTCTAGACTGAAAGGTCACGACTCGGCAGTCGCGGTACAGTCGAAAACAACGCGGTGTCTATCGCCGATATAATAAAAATCCTGTCAAGCACAAGAAGAACTAGCACTACGAGTGTATATTTTGTTCTGGGCGACCGCAGTAACCAACGCAATGATCGGGGGCCGTGGGTTCATGACCTCTGGCGTGACACCCGGCGGCCGCAAAAAGGGATCTCTAGCCGGCATATAAAAAGGGTTAAGACACTGTAAAATCATGAACTCTGTATTTAAGAAATAGTAAATTCATAAGTATTAAATTAATTAATACAGAAATTGTCACACGTCACCGAGGAGTATTAATTGGTAATCGACTCAGCGAGCTCTCTCCTGAGTTCATAGGCAACAGTAGCGTAGATCTAGTAAACGTCGTATCCTCAAATCTGGAAACAGTCTTGTGAGGGGATCTAAATACTGCTGTCGTCCCGCATATATTTGAAAAAATATAATATCTACGATAATAGCTTTAGTTTTTCCACAAATTTTCCTAGGCTTTTGAACCCCTATTTTTCCATAATGTTAGGTTGAGTACTTTCGGAAATAAGCGAATTATTTTTAGGTCATTTCTTAGTGTATCTTTGAACACATATTACCTCAATCTATGAAACAATATTTTAAGGCCCTTATTTTGAAGCAATATGCCTCACTATACATGGAACTGAAAAAAAACGTTCGGGTATTAAATTTGACCCACCCCCAAATTTTAACATAAAAATTTTCGAGTTTTATCTATTGATATATATGCAAATTAACATACTTTCTTACAATGATTTTTGGGGATCTTATTTTTCTGAACGCCTTATATATAATTTTGTAATAAATGTATAATGATATTGACAAAATTCGACAGTTCGTAAACCGTATCTAGTGGCCAGCTTTTTGCCGTCAAATATCTTTAAATTATTCAAGATTTTTTCTTATCAAAACATAAAAAAAAATTTAAACCTTAACTAATAACTTGCAAACGCCAGACATCTCGCCATGTGTCCGTGAATTAAAAAGGTGATTCGATATAAAAAGGTAATTGGATATTTATATATAGCACCTTCAGAATGAATGCCAATTTAAAATTAAAAAAATAATTTTTGAAAACGGCCTTAAAAGTGTTAAAATTTAATGTGTTCCGTAGTTCAAATTTACTAATATTTCATAATCCACGAGTTACCATTATAATTCCATTAACTAAGTTTCTAATCTTTAATACGGTCAGTTTAATTATTAAGGTATGACTTATAATGACGTTGTCACCTGTAATCTCATAGAACCCGTCGTAAAGTAGCAAAAAAAAAATATACCATTATAAAAAAAAATTAATTTTATAGCTGAGACCAAACCAACTATCCAGGGACATACACTTGAAAAAATAAATATTGTCTCACGCGTGTGAAAGATTCTAGCCGACCTCGCTTAGTACGACCTAGGCGCAAATCAAAATATACCAGACTCAAAACCAGTTGGTTGTTATTAAAAACCTGTTTAACGTGTATTCATACTCGTTGCCTGTAAACCAAACGGGAGAGCTCAGCAGATATCAAGGTCAATTTCAATTTTATCCAAAGGTACGGCCCTTTTTCCAGTTTCGTCAATAAAAGAAATTCTATTAGGGAGAAATTTTTTTATAACAATGACTGACCAAAGATTTATCATGTAACAAAAGAAACCTAACAATTACTGACAAAGACTTATTACGTAACCAAAAAAAGCAAAAAATAGACAAAAATAATTTGAACCACTGATTCCCAAAGTAGTCTATATCCACTCTCAGGGGTCGATTACGACCTGCAAGGGGCCAATGTCAGCAAAAACATTTGGGTGTCAATAAGATGTAGATAGGGGTCCACGATAATGGGTCTTATTTAATTAAAAAAAAGGCCAGCTGTAATGATTTTATTTGGTATTTTTCTCTTCAGGATACATATACAGACTGATATTTGACTCATTGGCACAGAATATAACAAAACTTTAAACATATAAAAAATAATTGTTACGTTTTGATTTTGTTTACAAAAAAAAAAAGAAAATCAAATTATCTCCTCAAATATACACAACTGCAAACTCTAAATTCATAAACAGCTAATAAAAAATACAACTCAGGGATTCCTATTTACGTTTACGGTATGATTAGTCATATTTTATTCAGATTTTTAGTTCTGTAAAATTTAAATTAAACCCAACATGATTTTGCCAATCGCAATAGGGAGCTCTCATTGTCGGACGAGGTCGCAGGTGGATTAACCCAAACCCCCCAACCACCCAAAGTGTTTCACTCTACGTGTGTATTATTTACTGTTCAAACTCTTTAAAATATTAACTAATTCACATTAAATTTTATTGTACTGCTGAGTTGCTTGGATAGATTATCATGTATTTCGATCTTGGGTAAACCACCTTACCCAAAACCGAAATACATGACAAGCTGTCTAAGAGACAAAAAAATTCCATAAATGGTATAATATCACCAAAGATTATATATATCTAAAAAAAGATCAACGGGATGTCTACCCGAAACCGAAAAACATGGCAAATGGTCTACGAGACAAAAAAATTCCATAAATGGAATAATCTCACCAAAGAGTTTATAGTCTAAAAAAAGGTCAGCGGGTATATCTACCCGAAACCGAAAAACATGGCAAATAGTATAGGAGACAAAAAAGTTCCTTGAACGAAATAATTTCAGCAGAGTTTTTATGTCTAAAATAAGGTCAGCGGGGGTCTACCCAAAACCGAAAAACATGGGAAATGGTCTACGAGACAAAAAAGTTCCATAAATGGAATAATCTCACCAAAAAGTTTATATTTCTAAAAAAATTCAGCGGGGGGGGGGTCTACCCAAAACCGAAAAACATGACAAATGATCTACGAGGCAAAAAAGCTCAATGAATGAAATAATCTCAGCAAAGAGTTTTTATGTCTACAAAAAGATCAGCAAGAGGTTTACCCAAAACCGAAAAATATGGCAAGTGGTCTACGAGACAAAAAAGTTTGGGGATCTCTGATTTAAATGAACACTAAACGAGATAATCACGCGAAAAAATTCATGTGATGGAACAAAATAAAAATGTCCGACGAAAAAACAATGTGAAAACAACGGTGAAGTGGTATGGCTATGGAGACACAAGCAGAACTCACGCTATGGGATTCCTTGAACCTTTAATATTTACATATAAATTGACATTACATGGGCTTACAGCAAATATAGAAAAAAATTGAAAATTTGGGTTTGGGTTGCAAAATTCAATGACTTTTCAATGCGTGTCATCAATTCGCTTGCTGTGTCATTACTCCAAAGCCGATTAGAACTCGACTCCATCATTTGGAGCTGATTACTGAACGTGTACAAGACTTTTCTACCATATCTGCACGTGAGACAATATGATTATTTTTCCTTCCATTTCCTCTGATTCTTTGCAACTCAGATGAAAAGTTGCGCTTATGAACACCATAATTTCCTGCGCTCCCACAATAACAACTTTCTTGCTATTCCATCCTCTAGAACCAAATTATACAGAAATAAACCAGTTTCCTGGGATATATACAACTGCTCAAGAAGCTAATCGCGACCGCACCAGAGCGTGATTTGTTGCTAATGAATGAAAGTAAATTTGTTGATATATATTGTCGTTTTCTTTAACAGCTTTTGTGTGTTCAAATCTGATATAGAAGTTTAAATGTTGTTAAACAATTGCTATCTTTATAACTAGGTTACCTGTAGTTAGTCGGCAAATGGGTAATGAATCAAGTTTAAATATTTATGGAGACATCACATTTGGCGTATCGTCGGCTAACAGTATTATAAAATCAAAAATATATTTTCAAGAGATTTTTAAGAAATATTTCTGTCATAAATTATTTCATAAAAATTAAATTAATATTTTATTATTAACAACTATTCGAATATTTGTTTTTTTTTCGTTTTTAATTCGTTTAAATCAATATATTTCAATGTAAAAAAAATTATATGTTTCAAAACTGCTAGGCGTCCCACGAATGTTTCAACATTTTTAAATTTTTTAATGCAAATAGACTCGAAACATGTTGGATTTAAAGTACATACTTAATGACATTATTTTGGTTTTTCCAAGTTTTTGACACATGAAGTTAAAAAGTTAGACGATGGAGGGCACTTACTGCGAAAAGTTTTGGGGATACATATCGCGCGAACGATATGTCATTTCGAAAACATATTACTAGAGATTTGACACCCCATTGATGAAAGAAAAAAGGCCTCAGTTTGCAATTTTTCCTGTATACATTTTCCCGTCAAATTTCCCTATGTTATTATTCGGAATAATAGACGTAGGGCAGTGACGTAGAACTGTGAAGAATGAACTAGGCATATTTATATTCATTGTCAATTTTGGTTCAGTCGGTTTAGAAATTTTTAAGTTTATATCCTTGTTATAAAATATAAAGACAAAATTTTGAAAACACAAACATAAAGACAAAGTTTTGAAAAGACAAAATGCAAAAACATATGTCTATTACTTAAACAGCTGAATAGAAAACATTAAGGCAATTTTGGAAATAATCACTGTCAAAGAAGCGATTTCAAAAAAAAAGATTGCAGTCTTTACAAATATGTCCGCAAATTTGATGCACAAAATTAGTAAAAAAAGTAGGTTTAATACATGTTTTTGTTATATCATCTAACTTCAAGCGGTCTCCAACCTTTTTCGCCGTAAATATTTTGAGAATGATATTCCTAAATAATCTCACCCTCAGTGAGATTATTTAGGAGTTCTTCTATCTGTCAATCCGTCTTTTGTAACAACAGTTTTACTTGTTGACGATTAATGCTATTAACCTGAAATTTGACAGCGTTTTACACGTTTATGACGTCAACAAAGTTTAGTTAAAATAAGACCCTTAAATTTTTTTTCGGAGAAAAAAATTATATTCAAAATATGCACCATATTTTTAAATCTGCGAAAGGTATAACAAACAATATATGTACGTTGTGAAAATTTACATGTGCAAATAGGTTAATAGAAATACTATGTACCCTCAAACGTTTAAAAATGCCTAAACGTATACGGAACATTCGCAGTGCGAATTCTACTCGTACTTGACAGGTTTTTACATATTTAAACATAGCCTTGAATTTTTGGCTTTCATTGCATATTCATTTAAAATATAATACATGAAATTACTCAAAAAAAAATAAACCGCAATTCGACATTCAGATACGTCATCTAGATAAGCTGCAAGCTAATTTAGCAAGATTAGCTGGAGTATATTGGTACGTATATAGACAATCGCAAACAAGTTGTGTCCCACCTTAAATTATTCGCCGGGAATTATGTTTTATTTTAATGTTATATAAGTTTTATACCTTACTGAGGCACACGCGCAAAACGCGAACGCATGAGACAAGCGAGCACAGGTTTGAGTATGGGCAAAACCCACATTATTTAAAATACGATATAAACCATTCCATTTTTGTCATTCAGGTTAGCATAATCGATAATGGAGCCAATTCTCCGCTCATTCTTGCCCAAATACTGTCAGCCTACAAATTAGAATTTTGAGTATTTTCTTGCCGCATTCCTTTCTTCATAGACCACCCGGTACTGTTTCACCTTCGACCTTGACCTGGTATTTTGCCCCCTTTTTAAATACCCGGTACTTACGAGAAATTTATTCTAAAAGTACCTCAATAAGTAAAAGTTTAGGTGTACGCAGTTTATAATTGAGTAAAACTCCCGGCAATGTTAAGAATCTCAACTACGCTTTAAACAAAATAAAACATGCAATCATAAAACACAACTTGGGTTCGATCGCGACGTATGTGCACACATACTTCACTAGCGGGCCCAACCCAGGTAACTTAACAGCAAACGATTTCCTTCGAACGTAAGCGTTTCACAAAAACCACACTTACACATCTCGGCACTGTCCCGAAGCACCTGCACTTAGCAACCCCTTAACTTAACACCGACTTAATTAACAACAATTTAACAAACAGCGCTTTAATTAACAACGATTTAACTCGACGCGCACACGTCATCGGTGAGAGTATACGCCGCGCCCACTCGTCTCGACCGCCGGCTCAATTGTGACTGTGACCGGGCCGCTGCACTCTACGAACCGACTAACTGTGAATTCAATGAATGGAAACGGAGTGCGGGATAAAGTCGATAGGGATCGTTATCGATGGAGCCTCACACGAAGGAATCGATATATCGATGTGTAGAAAATACAGAGTTTAATCTGTTATATCGTTTGTCCCAAAATAAAATAAAACTATACACACTTAAGCGCATATAAAAATTTAAGTGTACACTGTATTTATTTTAAACTCTTCACAAATAATGAATATATTTGGCGTTAATTTTGTAGAAATTAATTATTCACAATTAAATGAAACTACGTGATGTAGTATTATTTCTACTTTCTTTAATTTCTTTACCACGACCTACGTTTCGTTGCATTGCAACATCTTCAGGTGGGCTATTAGCAAAGGTTAACTCTTAGGAACATCCAACAGCATTATATGTTTCAAGTACAATAGCTGAAGCCGGGTTTGTGTGGGTTTTCCCACTGCTTATGTTAGTGAGTTTATTGTAGGGGAGCGGTGTAGGTTTTATTATATTTCCGAGAGTTATACGATATACCAGTATTTTAGCGAGGGTAATAAATACAATTGTTGTTATTATATGAGGTTGTACAATCCAAATGTTCTGGTGTATGTAATAAAATTAAATAGAAGTTATTCTCGGTAATATATTTATACAAAAGTAAGGGTATCTGTAAGTTAAAATAAGGTTATACCACTAATTCAACATATCTCCGGTTTTATTTATTCATATATATATATATATATATATATATATATATATATATATATATTTTTTTTTTTTTTTTTTTCTTTTTTAATTTTTATATACTTACATTTGTATCAATGTTGTCTAATTATATTATGTCTAGAAGATATTAAGTATGGGTGATGATATTATATTTAGTTTTTCATTTAATATATTAACCTTGGTCTTTTTTATGTCTGTTTATTTCTAATGTTTCTAGGATTCTTTGCTAATAGCCCACCTGAAGATGTTGTAATACAACGAAACCTAGGTCGTGGTAAAGAACTTAAAGAAAGTAGAAATAATACTACATCACGTAGTCTCTTCACAAATGTTAATAAAATTGTTCATTATGTAAATATATAAATATTTTGCCAAGTATATCTTTCAGACATAATAAATATACATTTTAAAATACAAAGTTAATATTACAGTTGGTTTAAGTAATTTGTATGGCATTTCTATGAACTATTTACAGTCCTACATGTCACAAGTTGGTCGACTATTACTCGTAAACTAGTAGAGCCTACTTAGCTACGATAATTTTACTTTCATATTCAATATTCAAAAATAGCGGTTTGGCTGGTAGCAAAATATTTTCTAAACAGACCCCTCTATCGAAAAAATGTTGGCATACCCTCAATATTTTCGAAAGACCTATTCAACGATACCCTGTATAAAGTGGGTGTGCGAAAAACAATTACTCCCAAATTACATTTAGGTGGAGTGACAAAAAAAATTTTTTAAAGGTTTTCTTTCAAATATTTTTAGGCGTTATAAATATGTGTAACAGTGCTAAAATTCAGCTTTATAGCACTAATAATCTGCGAGTGAACTGGGATATAGAGACGAACAAACAAACGAGTTCCTAGTTTAGCTACGAAACCCTAATAATGTGACGGAAAATTAAAAAATGTGTATCGGAACGAAGTTCTTTTACGCGGCTTACAATAAAGTGAACTGGCAGAAATCGTCGCGTAAGGAAAAAGCGTTATACCCCCTCTAGGCGACCTTTCCCTCTCTTTCTTTCTATCTCTTTCTATGATATACGGTTCTATGCATTGTGCGCTGTTAGCTGTACATAACATCAATTCTAAACACGTGTAAATATTATTTAAACTTACTTCTTTTTTATCCAACTGACTTTCTCTTGTAAGCCAATCATCTGCTAGATCGTTTCCAATTTGGTATGTATTTATTTGCATTATTAATTATTTCTATACTATTTATTAAATATTAAAAATTTATAAATTACAAAACAATTTCGGCGAATTCATTTATTTTCATTCTTTTTTTGTTTATTTTAATTTAATTTTTATTAGTACATTATATTTTAACGACAAACAATTTCTACAAAATTAACGCCAAATATATTCAATATTTGAATGCTATATTTTTACGTCTTCAAAAATATTTACTAGACAATACATTTATATGATGGAAAATAAATTAATATTTGCAAATAATTTAATAGGAATACTATGTATTCTTAAATGTTTAAAACTCTATTTGTAAATAACTGTGTGCACAACCCTCTTAAGGCAAGTCCCACTCGTCTTATCAAGTTTTATTTTATTTTACGGAGTTTCATTAAAACATTATCAAACTTGTATACCAATAAACAGGATAAATAACATCACATTAAGAGAACACACAATATAGATGTTAAATGTATTCGTACAAGAACGATGCACAGTCCTCATTTAGCACTTAAACATTTTTAGCTCAATATATTTTCCACCATACTCCTGTATTTTATTCAAAATCGATAACAAAAACTCACACTACAAATCGATAATAAAAATTCACATCGAAACTTCACGTCCCATCACTAAACACATCCGCCGTCTAACAGCGAAGAGAGGCGCGCGGGGCCAGCACTCCAGCCGCGAGCTGTTACCAGCGAGTTGAACAACACGAGGGCACCGCAAGTGGAGTGCGACCGTGACATTACTGCACTAACCGTACCCGCTCAAACTATCGATCGAACCACACCATCACGCCACCAGTTTAAGAAAGTAGAGATTATGAATGTAAGATAACCAGCGCGAGAGCACTACACGCTAAAGTGCTACCGTGAAAGTATTATACTATCTCTTGATTCATAACTTAACTTCTACAGACCAAGGAACTGGAGACATCTAAATACGATGGAAAAGTCGAATATGAGCTTGAGATAACTACAAACTTAACTTATTTGTCCGCCCTGTCTATCAAACCATAGCTCTAATTATCATCTAAGAATACGTTCACGTTTTTAGTTTAAGAATGTGGAGATGCTAAGTGAACAGCGTGATGGATGAAAGTAAGGTCGAACCGTGACATATTTGCACTAGCTGCACCCATTCTATCAATTAAAACCGTCACGCCATTAGTTTAAGAAGGTAAAGAAATTAACTACCAGTTGATCAAATAAATAAATTTCAAATTGTAAACGTTTAAATAGTCGAATTACTCCAACGTGTCAACTACACACTTAACCTATTTGTCTAACCTGTCTATGAAACCATAGCTCTAATTATCATCTATGAATACGATCACGTTTTTAGTTTAAGAATGTAGAGATGCAACGTGCAAGATGAACAGCGTGATGAATGAAAGTAAGATTGAACCGTGACATATTTGCACTAGCTGCACCCATTCTATCAATTAAAACCGTCACGCCATTAATTTAAGAAGGTAAAGAAATTAATTACTAGTTGATCAAGTAAAGTTTAAATTGTAAACGTTTCAATTGTCGAATTACACCAACGTGTCACTAAACAACTAATCTTCCCATTGCTGTTACAAAAATATCATCACGCCTTTAGAATCACGGTGAAATCGGGCGCTATGCCAATATAATTATCAATAAGTTGATTTACATTACACCAGTTTTCGTCTTATTTGTACTACCATCACTCCATTTGTTTAAGTATACAAAGGAAACAGAGAAAAGAACCTTCATTTCTTAAACATTATTACAACAGCTGTTCTCGTTGTATTTATCATACCTCATCACGTATTTAGTGCAAGTGCGGACCCTTAATGCAACAGGACTATTTCAATAACCATGATCAAACTGGGCATTATGCCAATATAATTATCAATAAGTTGATTTACACTGCAACAGTTTTCGTCTTATGTGTACTACCATCACTCCATTTGTTTAAGTATACAAAGGAAACAGAGAAAAGAAACTTCCCTTCTTAAACATTATTATAACAGTGTTCACGCTGTTTTTATTACACCTCATCACGTATTTAGTGCAAGTGCGGACACTTCATACAACAGGACTATTTCAATAACCGCGATTAAATTGGGCACTATACCAATATAATTCTCAATAACTTGATTTGCACTACACCAGTTTTCGTCTCATTTACACTACCATCACTCCGCTTGTTTAAATATACAAAGAAACCAGACAACAGAAGCTTCATTACTTTAACATTATTACAACAGCGGTTCTCGCCTCATCACGCATTATCATGCCTTATCACGCATTTACTGTAAGTGCGGATACTTCACGCAACAGGACTATTTTAAAATAACGCAAAAGAGTGTTTTTTGATCGATTCGAAACATTGTTTCAACATAGTAATAACTAAATATACTAGGAGCGTGATTGCTTGCCATTAATGCGCTAGACATAAATAACGAAGACAAAAAAAACAACAACACGAACTAACTCATCCTCAATTAACAAAACTTCCCTTAGTCCCTTCTCGGCAATTACCTAATCAAGACGTAATTCAATCCTTTAAGACAGAGTGCTCCGGTGACTCAGCCTATAAACTGATAAACGGATTTGACAAATTACATTTATTAAAAGCGCTCATAAAATGAGTTAACAGCTAGTGCACAACCAACAACGAAGCTATAGATAGCATCGTCATGGATTCTGGTTACTGAACTGGCGTCGATAGTTCCAATACTTATGATCAGCCTATTCAGCTGTAGAAGATTAATAACATAATTTTCCTTTCTAAGCAGATTAGGAACTGACCTGTGTATAACACACCAGAAATAGAAGTCATAATGAGTAGATCGTGACTTCGAAGCGTTTAAGTATTTTATAACTTGCTAAGTTATTACATGACACTGCTGTGTTCTAGGATTCGTTCTATTTACCTGCGTGACGTGCAACAGATAAGCAAACATTTTTTGTGCTTTTCTAAACTATACAGCATACACATTGTAATCAATCAAAATTAATTATAATGCTTAAACATTGTGCAGCCGTTGTGTAAAAGTATTCGAATGGCTCATAAAAGAATATCAAATTTATTTATAATGCCTAAATATTGGTGCAGCTGTTGTATAAAAGTATTCGAATGGCTCATTAAAGAATATCAAAATTATTTATAATGCCTAAATATTGTGCAGCTGTTATGAAAAAGTGTTCAAATGCCTCTTTAAATATACAATTTATTTATAATGCCTAAATATTGTGCAGCTGTTGTGTAAAAGTATTCGAATGGCTCATTAAAGAATATCAAAATTATTTATAATGCCTAAATATTGGTGCAGCTGTTGTGTAAAAGTATTCGAATGGCTCATTAAAGAATAGCAAAATTATTTATAATGCCTAAATATTGTGCAGCTGTTGTGTAAAGTATTCAAATAAATGCCTCTTTAAAGAATATAGTATTTTAGTTTTACAAAAATTTGTTCTCACGTTCACTCGTAACGTAACCTCTTATTACGTTATTACTTTGTTCTACGTGCACACAAGTCGCATTCATCGCTGTCTGTCTTACAACGTAAGTACTGATGTTGCCTTTCAGAGTAAAACTTTTTGTAAAATGTTAAATTATTTTTTTTTGCAATTTGTCTTGTAATTTTCAGAATTTACAATGGCTACGTTCCGGCAGATCATTTCAACAAGGTTGGCAACTATTTGGTCAAAATTGTTAATTTTTATTTGAAAAATAAATCCTGTGTCGTTTATGACATGGCCAGCTTTAATCATTTTCTCCCTCCCTCTATATTTTTTTTGGTGTAAATAAATAAACTTGGAAAACGAATTAAAGCAAAATATGTTTACACAACTGTTTTACTAACTTCCTTTACCAAACTCTTTAAGCCAAATGTTGCAATTTATTATTAGTAGATACCGTAAACGTAACATGATATCTTCTTTATTCTAATGTAGCACAAAATAGAAATGGTCATATATTTGAATTAATTTTATAGACATAAATATTAATTAATAATTTGAAAAGCTTATATCTAAACATTTGAAACTTATTAGCTTCAATAAGGAAGGTTAAACTTCAATGAAAGTTCCTAATTTAATGAAAGTATGACTGATTTCTCTTCAGGACGACTGTTAACATGCTAGGGGTAAGTACGTACTTCGCTGATAAATGGCTGAAAAGCAAATTTTATCCGCATCTTAAAAACAAAGATATTGACAGATAAGTAACCAGAAGTCCTTATTTTTATCATTTAAATACTATAGCCGTTTTTTCAGCAACACTTACGTTTATTGAACGGTCTCTATATTCAAATGAATTATATATTTATTCAAAAGAATCTCGTATTATATCTATAGAATTAAATACAATTTTCTATGGAAACATGGGAAAAATTGCGATAAGACATATGTTGTTTCCACTCAACCATATAAGGTTTAGTGGCAAACATATGTAGTGACCACATTTTTGCCCGTAAACGAATAGCTCAGTTATTTCCGCTTGAACGTCGGTAACATTCTTATCAGTTCAGTAGAAACCGTGATGGTCAACATGCAAAGCCTCCGGTGAAGAGAGACCATTCTCTGTTGGTCCTTAAAAGCACAAATTAAAATTACTGGAGGCAAAAATATTACTTTCAATTTCACCTTTATCGGCAGATAAATGCCTTGTATGTTCTCTATGTCCCAATGTTCGAGAAACTTTTCTGAAATATTATGAAAATTGTTACTGAATATTAATTTACTGAAAAATCTGTGATACCAGATCAAAAATATGAAGCGCAAATTTCAGGAATTATCATCGCTAACCGGGAATAAATAAAAATTTTTTTGTTGTTGCTGAAGGGGGTTTCTATTTTGTTGACAGGAAAAAATGGAATATATTTCCGAGCGTCTCAGCCAGGAATGAATAAATATAGAATAATGAAACATTTTCCATTTTTTCATATTTCTTTATTGATGATAAAGGAAAATCTAAACATTTTTAGAGCCATAGAAGTGGCATGCCAAGAATCTGCATAGATCGAGACGAGAGGTTTGTTAATCATTTTTGCCATTCTGGTGTACTACATGAACATATATTTATAGATTAAAACACTAGTCAATTTCTTTTGACGCTCTGGTAATTCCAGCATCCGTCAACTTCGTCCAGTTTCACTGGAACCTGATCCGCCACTGCCACCACTCTACAAAAATATTATACTTTTGATCTTCAAAAATATATATATTAAACGTGCACAACGTTTCACAGTTACATCTTTGTTCGTCCCTTTCTGAGACACTCTTGAAAATATGTTATTATTTTACGCCAACGATGTAGACCTAAAAGGGTTAAACGGAAATGGAGGATTACCTCGAACCACGTTGACATTTCTTCTAAAATAATAATAATTGGTAACCTTGGTTTTTTATTTCTAAAGTTCCCTGAACTTGTTGCAATAATATTAACTTACGCCTATATGCACCACACACGGTCAGGACTGTTAGTTGGGACTTACTGACAGTTAAAAATGTATTTCGTATTGATATTTTAGCGATTAGACCGTACAATGAGGCAAGATTGGTAAAGTAAACTCTATTTCAAATCGACTGACACTTAATGAGTAAGAAAAACTGTCACTCTTAACTATCAGTAAGTTCGACTGACTGATGTCCAATTCGGAAGGCGTAAAGAGGAAATCAGAAGATGCTGTGCCAACCCAAGAAATGCCGTGGGGAAGCTGGATAATATTTGGAAAGCCAAACGAATAACCAAAAAATATCAAGGTTTGACTAGTGAAATATCTTGTTTTTCTAATTTTTCTATAAGGAGCAGAAAATTGGATCTCAGATTACTGAAACCTCAAAATCTGCCGCAAAATCGATGCGTTACAAATGTGGCGCTGGAGGTGCATGCTAAAAATTCCTTGGACACCTTTCGCCTCAATATGTTTATTATAAAGGAGTTCAGAATCAAAAAAGACTTTCACCGACACTACAATTGCCGGTTTTGGCGGGTCTTTTGCCTGCCGACCTCGCGATTGCATAACGCGCGGTGAATTTCATCATAGTACGAGGTAAGACTTTCGATGCGGGTCCGTTGCGCTTCAGTTTTTGACTAAAGAATCCCTTGAGTTTTTGACCAAAAGAATCTCTTGTTGATAGAAAGAGACGTATTTTAGAGATCGTTGCTTGTTGCTCATTAGCAGTCCAGGTGGTCTTCCCCTGATTCTAAGGGGGAAACGACTAGGTTGTTCTTCCCCTATGTGTCCGAGCAGTTAAATAGGAACTGGCTCGTTCCCAACTATTATGTTACACAATTTTTAACGGGAGATGGCGCATTTTGTGCCAGCTTGTATTGGTTTGCACTTAAGACAACCAGGCGTATACCTGCGGATTTGAGATGCAGGACATTAATCATATTTTGTTCCATTGCAGTGAGCATGATGATGAGCGTAGAGATTTGTTAGAGAGCATGAGTCTAAATATTAACGTAGAATCATGCGGAATCTTAGAACGTGGTATCTTTAGTCACTGAGACTTGGTTGAGAATGAACCGATCTTTTAGTCATTGGGAGCGTTCGCAAAAGGCGTTCTTGAAAAAATGAAATGATTCATTGAGAAGGGACAGACTCTAACCCTGTTGGGTGGAAGCGCTGAGACTGTAGATATGGGACACTATTAGGGGACTTCCGAAGGTCACCTTTGTAATATGGGACTTCCGAAGGTCACATTTTTTGTATGAGGTGCGTCGTTACGGGTTCCAGGAGGGGCCCTGAGACAACCCGGGTGGAAGATGGCAATAGTGTACAATTGTCTCTTAAATTCTTAAATTTTTTTTTGCAGATTTCTGCGAAGAATAAAGCTCTTAATTCTTGGGGCAAATCTCCACAAAACAATCTTTCACAACAAGTCTCAATGGACGGACCTGATAAATAAGGCGACACAAACCAGCACTACAAGTGTTCTAGAAACGCTACCAATCGACTAAAGTGGAAACGCATCATTAAAGCAGCCTTCCGAGTCGAGAGGAACGAGGAACCAAGCAACAACGTCGGCGAGACCATGACTAGAGTGTGACGACTAGAGATTTTGGTGCTGGCTTATTTATACAGCTTTTTCCCGCGGCTTAAATCACGTAGAGTTTTTTTTATTAGGCTTTAATAAATGACTGATATCTAAATTTATTTATAAAACATTTTTGCGCCGTACGGTGTGTAAAATTTCAGATTAAAAAATAATGTTTTTTTCAGCATTTGGATCTATAAATACCTTAGGAGCATTTTGATAATATATGCATCTTTTGAAGGTTTTACCAAATTTTTAGAGATTAGAGATCTATAAAAATAACTCCAATAATTCACGTGGAACGTCCACGTGGACTCCGAACTTACATAATAACTTTCCACGTGGATTTAGATACCTTAGTAGCATTTTGATAATATGTGTATGTCTTGAAGGTTTTACCAAACTTTTAGACATTAGAGATCTATAAAAATAACTCCAATAAACCATTTGGAAGGTCCACGTGGACTCTGAAGCGAAACTAAAATAGTGTTAGAGCCAGTAAACATCTGCCGATCGACTTTTACCTTTCCCCTCTCTGACTCTTCAACATATTCACAATTACGATTTTCCGTACTTTTCAGGGATATATGCGGTCCTTTAAAGGTCTAGGGGAACATCATTATATGAAATAATAATCGCTCCTCAAACAAAAATTGTCCCTTCTTGTACTTCTTCCTTCTTAAAGGGATAAAAAAACAAGGGGGAAAATAATAAGGACAAAAAATAATGAGGAGCACCATAACCCAACTCCTCTGGAGGTTACGTGACTGTAAATACATGCACATATGCATAGTCACGCACGCAAGTAACGTGACTCGAGTCACCAGAGACTGGCACATCCGGCTACGTTTTTGCGCGCACGCGTAGCGATGTGCAATGGACGGCTACATATCTGCGCAATGCATGCAAATGCAATTATCGATAATGAACCTATTCCCCGAGGAGATATCAATGAATACGGCATCTATCCGCGTAAACAAATAGACAAGCTACAATAAAGCTGAAGAAACAAAAATAAGTCAGTTTTAGAACCAAAGTACTCATTGAGACAAATCAAACGAGTCCATACTCGATGGTTTATATTTAGCTGTTTAAGAGTTCCAATTACCACCTTCCTCCTCCGTCAACAGATGCTCTCGGTTACAGCCTCTCAAAGGACTCATTCAGACATCTCAAACGACGGTTGTACGAGAGGGCACGGATAGAAAGCTATCTAAAACTGTCGATAGACGGTTAAACCGTCAAAATACTTGTGGGAAACAAACTGTGGATAGATAAAAAGTTATCTTAGATAGCTATCTACGTCGATGGATAGATTGAACATTGGTTTTGGACGTAAATAATTTCTAAGAAAGAGGTTTCTGCTCTACTTAAATATATTATTCCAATATCCCACACGCCCAATATTTAAAACATTAGGTATTATCTATTATTGTATATATTTCAATTCCCTATTTTATTTCGTTTAGGAGTTGGAAGCCCGTATAAGACATACCGACAGATGGATGGACGGACAGGTGACATTGCTTCAACAGGCCGTTTTAGTTCGAATCCTTCCGGTTCGGAACTCTAAACAGACAGTTTATCAAAGAAAGTAGGAATATATATGTGGGGTTGATTGTTAGTGTAAATAATAATCCGTGAAACTCGAAAACTCGACTGAGTCGTGAAAAAAACAACATAATAAAAATATAAAAAACAACATAAAAACACCGGTTCGGAACTCTAAATAGAGACAGTTTATTAAAGAAGGCAAGGATAGATATATAGGGTTGATTGTTAGCGTAAATTATAATCCGTGAAACTCAAAAACTCGACTGGATCCTTGAAAAAAAAAACAACATAAAATATAAAAAAAAACAACATAAAAATATATAAAAACAACTGGAATGGAGCAAAAAGATAATCATTTTGATATCAACAGAATGAATGACAATGTCAATTAACAGTTTATTTTTAATTAATTAGGCAATGACTGCCAACTAAAAAAATGCCATCAGTATTAATTATTTTTCTGTTAACAATTCTTGATATATTAATAATATAATTTATGCGCTTTTACGAAGACATCTTATTTTGGTTTTTATTATGGTTACAAATTATTTTTGAGGTTATTACTCTTTCATTTTTATCAATCGCTAAATTGTTTCGTTTTATTATATTAAAATAAAAATCAGCATTTTAAAAAATATATATTCCATTTCTTTAACGCCAATCCCATTTTTGTCTGTCTACTTTTTCTCTTTAAAAGATTAGTGAAATTACTTTTAGGGTCCGTCCCTCAAAACAAACAAAAAAGGGAACCTTATAGGACCCTTGGTTATCAATCTGTCCGTTTGTCTGCCAAAGCCCTTTGTCTCAGTTAAGGCTTGAGATATCAAATTGAAATTAATTACGTATACTGAGGTTATATTGTTGTAAAAACATATTGATACACGAAACAAATACTACAGCATACAGCATATTTTTGTCACTGATTTTACTTAGTTTTTAGAGCATATTTTTGTCATTGATCTTACTTAGCTTTTACAGCATATTTTTGTCATTGATTTTACTTAGCTTTTACAGCATATTTTTGTCATTGATTTTACTTAGCTTTTACAGCATATTTTTGTCATTGGTTTTACTTAGCTTTTACAGCATATTTTTGTCATTGATCTTACTTACTTAGCTTTTACAGCATATTTTTGTCATTGGTTTTACTTAGCTTTTACAGCATATTTTTGTCATTGATTTTACTTAGCTTTTACAGCATATTTTTGTCATTAATTTTATTTAGCTTTTACAGCATATTTTTGTCATTGATTTTACTTAGCTTTTACAGCATATTTTTTTCATTGATTTTAGTTAGCTTTTACAGCATATTTTTGTCATTGATCTTACTTAGCTTTTACAGCATATTTTTGTCATTGATTTTACTTAGCTTTTACAGTATATTTTTGTCATTGATTTTACTTAGCTTTTACAGCATATTTGTCATTGATCTTACTTAGCTTTTACAGCATATTTTTGTCATTGATCTTACTTAGCTTTTACAGCATATTTTTGTCATTGATCTATCTTACATAGCTTTTACATCATATTTTTGTCATTGATCTTACTTAGCTTTTACAGCATATTTTTGTCATTGATCTTACTTAGCTTTTACATTATATTTTTGTCATTCATTTTACTTAGCGTTTGCAGCATATTTTTGTCACTGATCTTACTCAGCTTTTACAGCATATTTTTGTTATTGATCTTACTTAGCTTTTACAGCATATTTTTGTCACTTATCTTTACTTAGCTTTTACAGCATATTTTTGTCACTTATCTTTACTTAGCTTTTACAGCATATTGTTGTCACTGATCTTACTCACTGATCATCAAACCTATAGAGTACTTTCGGACCATTTACAATCCATAAAGCTGAAAGATGGAGGTCTTATAGCATATGGGCAAAATCCAAAAAGCGCTGTTTTCTAATTCTATGTGTAATCATACATTTTTAATATTAGTTTGTTTTCACGCCTGTGAAAGATAAAGTAGGAATACATTTACATTGTAAAAAATGAATCTTTGTAAATAGTTTAATTAGTAATACTATATACGCTTAAATGTTTGTAAGACCCTACGTGTATACGGCACCACTTCTTCGTGTTGGGCAGGTTTTTCTGAACTGGTGACACTTTACACTTTAAGCGATATTACCGACGTCACAAAAAAGGAACAGGAAGGAAGGCCATAGTGGGCGACTTTCGTATGTGGAAGTCAACGGTGGGTGTTGAGAGGAGATTATCGTTTTTTGAGGTCATTTTTGAACATATGTGGGAGGAAAAATGGGCGGAAGTAATAGAATAGGATGTAGGAAGTGTATCGAAATGGAGTGGGGGTAGATTAAAGTAGTTGACGAAGAGATTAAGGAAGAATGTTTATACTTCCGTTATTTATATATGTATATATAATAAAATATAAGTGTTAAAAATGTCTGTACCCGCACTACGAGGGTTTCTTATACACTTTGGCATACATAAATATTTTTATTTATCATGATTGTTCGGTACATCTCTTTCAATCGTAAAAATATCGTATACGCTATTTTTGTCATAATTTTGACTTCAGCGGTGTGACTGTACCTATTTTTAAAATATTTTCGGTAATATCTCTATAACTAGCTTACATCACATCTTAACAATATCGTATACGCTACTTTTTGTTATAATTTTGACTTTAGCTGTTTCATAGATGGTGAGTTTGACGTATTTTTCAAATATTTTCGGCAATATCTCTTTAACAAGCTTCAATAAAATCGTAAAAACATCGTATACGCTATTTTTGTTATAATTTTGTCTTTAGCTGTTGGTATCTGTTTTTAAAATATTTTCGGTAATATCACTATAACTAGCTTACATAAAATCTTAACAATATCGTATACGCTACTTTTTGTCATAATTTTAACTTTAGCCGTTTCATAGATGGTGAGTTTGACGTATTTTTCAAATATTTTCGGCAATATCTCTTTAACTAGCTTCAATAAAATCGTAAAAATATCGTATACGCTACTTTTTGTCATAATTTTAACTTTAGCTGTTTCATAGATGGTGAGTGTGACGTATTTTTCAAATATTTTCGGCAATATCTCTTTAACTAGCTTCAATAAAATCGTAAAAATATCGTATACGCTATTTTTTGTCATAATTTGACTTTAGCTGTTTCGCAGATGGTGTGATATTTAGAGTATTTACGGCAATATCTCTGTAACTAGCTTACATAAAATATTAAAAATATCGTTTACGCTACTTTTTGTAATAATTTTAAATTTAGCTGTTTAGTAGATGGTGAGTGTGATGTACTAGTATTTTTCAAATATTTTCGGCAATATCTCTTTAACTAGCTTCAATAAAATCGTAAAAATATCGTATACGCTATTTTTTGTCATAATTTGACTTTCGCTGTTTCGTAGATGGTGTGTGTTGATATATATTTAAAATATTTACGGCAATATTTCTGTAACTAGCTTACATAAAATTGTAAAAATCTCGTATAAGCTGTTTTTGTAATAATTTTAAATTTAGTTGTTTCGTAGATGGTGAGTGTGACGTATTTTTCATATATTTTAGGCAATATCTCTTGAACTAAAATACAAAACGTAAAAATATCGTACACGCGATTTTTGTATTAATTTTGATTTTAGCTGTTTCGTAGATGGTGAGTGTTTATATATATTTAGAATATTTATGGCAATATCTCTTTAACTAGCTTACATAAAATCGTAAAAATATAGTAAACGCCATTTTTTGTCATAGTTTTGACTTAGCAGTTCGGATGTGAAAATCAGGGTTGGTCTCAGTAGTTATGGAAATAGGGGGCTGGGAAGGGGAGCATATTTTGGAATATCTATTTAAATATGCAATTTGAAACTTTGGAAAAAATGGATACACATGACGAGCCCTCTCGAATGATAACCCTACATGATAATTAAAATTAAAAAGTTGTCAGACCGTTCTTTAGCCACCTCGTTCATTCTAATATGAATATTTATTCTTTAAATAAAAGTGCAAAATGTGGATTAATACAATGTATTCCTGTACCAAGTTTCTAAATCGTATGGTTTCTCAGAAAATAGGCTATGAATAAAGAAAAATGGAAATATATTTCATAGGCGTAAAAACTTAGTCATTATTTCAAAAATTATGACATCAAGAATCATAGATATAGTTTACCTAAAAGCCTTGCGTGGACGTCTAAAACCCAAATTATTTCACAATTTTAGATTGAGTAGTTTGGGAAATAAGAGTGAAGCAACTTAATTTTTTACATATTTTTCAAAATTTCTGTGTAAATACAATTAAATATTTTAGAAAAGGATAAGGGGCTTTCAGATAATACCCTCACACTCTATAGGGAATTTTAAAAAATCCTGTATTTAATTTGCCCACCAATTTCCATATGAATACTTTTGAGTTTTATTACTATGTCCATCCCTGAATTTTCCCGCAGACTTCTTGGTGAAGAACCAGAGTGTCAGTTTTATAGAAGAAAACGGACAGGACACACTTTTCCAACATTCTCGCTTCTAGATGTTACGATTGTGTGAATAATCATTTAAAAGCGTAGTCGAATTTGGCCGAATTTCCCCTTTCTGGCATGTAACTTCAACAGTACTAATACCTTCAAAGAGTAAATCTCAATATCAAAGGCTAACAGAGGCTACACATCAATGGGCGGATCGTTTCATTTATCACACACTGTATGTGGGCGCCATTGACACAAATGACATTTACTAACACCGCCTACCTTTCATTACGCCGATTGACTCCGAACGCGACGGTTGTGGAGCGTATTTATAGATGAATAAATTAAAATGATTTTTTTTATATTCTCCTTACACGAGAGTGTAAACGAGGTCACTCACTTTACATGAGCATGTGTGTTATATATTTTTTTTGCATGTCCACGAATGAAACATATTTTACGTTTTGAGGTTCTCATTACTGCAATTTTTTTTACTACGATGTAGCTCTAGATTACGATACAATTGAGATGGAGAACAAAAATATTAAAAATATGTAGAATAAAAAAACGTGTTTGGTTTTTAATACTTAAAAATTAGTAATGACCTCATTTAAAAACAATGCATTACTGAATGCGACAGGTTAATTAATTTAAAGTTGTTAAATAAAACAATAACTTATATATATAAAAAAAAATAATTCTCGAACAACCATAACAGTTTGTAAAGAAAAAAAAGGTAATTTATTTTTTTAAATCTCGGTTCTACCACAACAATTTTTTCACAGTGATGAAAAAACAAAATATGTTTCAATTGCGGCCATCCAAAAAAACCGACAAACTTTTTCTTTGACTACCGGGTTCGCAATCGACTTCAAAATAAGGTAAAAGTTCTCAAACCGACGTGAATATATAATTATTATTTTATAGCCCTTAACATAAGTCGTAGACTTTAACAACCCCCCAAAGAGTAGGGATGAAACGAGAGGAAATTTATATTATACAATGGAAAGAAGGACTTCTATGGTAATACATAAATTGTAATGAAAAAGAAATTCACAAAATAGCATCGTACAAGTTGCTACAAGGCATTTTTCTTGCTCAAGCATCGTAGATGGTTAAAACCTGACGATTGTCTGGAAATGAGGAAGCACTTGAGAGGGGTCTTGCGGCGATTTTCAGACTGACACAGCTAGCAGGGTCACAAATATTTAATTTAATTAATGACTGCATATTGAAAGTCTGTTTTTCACTTTTTTTCTTTACCTTATTGTCTTAAGTGTATATGTTTACGCAATATCTATCAAACCAGTGAAAATGGGCGAAAAAATATTGTAAGCTTTTAATAATTTATAGATATTACTTCGGAAAAACCTGTCATGTCAATATTCTTCACCTTTACATAGTATAAAAAAGTCGCTTCCCGCGTCTGTCTGTCCCTCTGTAAGCTTAGATCTTTTAAACTACGCAACAGATTTTGTTGCGGTTTCTACTATCATTCAGATAATTTCTTCCGAATGGTTTATAGGTATAATGCATGTTATATTTACAAGAAATACAAAAAAGTCAATATCTCGTAAAAAGTAGAATTTTGGGCACTATCATTGCTAAGGCTGACTAAACTTTACGAGATATATCAAAATGTTGTAATATGGAATTGTGTATTTCAAAAATATCTACAAAAAAGTCCGCGATGGCATATATTTATATCCTCGGCATATATTTATATATCGAATAACCCACAGTGACCATTTTTATTACTTTTTTTGTGGGTTATAGTTTCGAAGTTATTTTGATCAATATAATTTTAATCTTTATTTAATTAAATAAGTTGAAATAACTGAAAATCATAGCTAACATTTTTCTGGATAACGTTACAGAAATTCAAACGCCTCTGTACATCTATGTAATAACTGAAATTCAAAGGTAATATTTTTCTGGGTAACATTATAGTAATCCCCACGCCTTTGTACACCTATATAATAACTGAAATTCAAAGGTAATATTTTTCTGGGTAACATTATAGTAATCCCCACGCCTTTGTACACCTATGTAATAACTGAAATTCAAAGGTAATATTTTTTGGGTAACATTATAGTAATCCCCACGCCTTTGTACACCTATGTAATAACTGAAATTCAAAGGTAATCTTTTTCTGGGTAACATTATAGTAATCCCCACGCCTTTGTACACCTATGTAATAACTGAAATTCAAAGGTAATATTTTTCTGGGTAACATTATAGTAATCCCCACGCCTTTGTACACCTATGTAATAACTGAAATTCAAAGGTAATCTTTTTCTGGGTAACATTATAGTAATCCCCACGCCCTTGTACACCTATATAATAACTGAAATTCAACGGTAATATTTTTCTGAAATTTAACAGATAACGATTTTTATACACGCACAAATACTGCATATCTCCTCATGTAAATACACTATATGCATGGAAAAGTCCTTAAGCAACAAATTTTAATTATTCTATTCTGCAATATAATGCGTTTAATAATAATGGATACATTTGCGCAACCTGCTGTTCACTCGCTACAAGTCTTCCTCATTGTTCTAACATCTTATTCAATGTACCAAATTATACTCATATCTCCTCATGTAAATACACTGTATGCATGGAAAAGGACTTAAGTAACAAATTTTAATTATTCTATTCTGCAATATAATGCGTTTAATAATAATGGATGCATTTGCGCAACCTGCTGTTCACTCGCTACAAGTCTTCCTCATTGTTCTAACATCTTATTCAATGTACCAAATTATACTCATATCTCCTCATGTAAATACACTGTATGCATGGAAAAGGACTTAAGTAACAAATTTTAATTATTCTATTCTGCAATATAATGCGTTTAATAATAATGGATGCATTTGCGCAACCTGCTGTTCACTCGCTACAAGTCTTCCTCATTGTTCTAACATCTTATTCAATGTACCAAATTATACTCTCCCTTTTATCTCCAATTACCTAACAAATGTTTAACCAATCTCGTTAGCACACTCAACTCTATTGACTCACCAATTATATTTGCTCACAATCGTTAACCAGTTCGTAACTTCACTCGCGTCTACATTTGTTACATTATCTACCCACATTCGTATGACATCACACGCAGTCAAACCACGCTTATACAGCATGTTTCAATTAGTACTAAACATATATACTGGTAAACAAAACAAGAAACCGCCGGCTTGACAATTTATTTATTGTATATGAACTAAAAATAATTAGAGCGTTTACGGTCGACGGAAGTTTTCAAGAATATTATCTTCATTTGTCACTAAATAAAAATATTGCAAACATAAAAAAACATGTCTCAAAAACTAAAAAAAAAAATTGTTTCCATAAAACTTTATCTATGCAATAAACATTTTAATATAGTTATCTGCAGATAGACTGCACACTTTGCAGCCTTGTGTCAGATTATAGGATCACAAGACGAGATGGTTCAATCACATAGCATCATTTTTATGATTCCGTGACCAAAGTAGTAACCTTTATAGTATCAACATGTCCATCTGTATTTCACAGCCGTTTTACTAGCAGACTATTAGTGCTATAAAGTTGCAGTACCAATTCTGTTACATGGCTTAATAAAAGCAATAACAGTTCTGTTACATCGCTTAATAAAAACACTCCGTACACTTAAATGTTTATAAATGCCTAAGTGTGTATGGAACCTCGTACTGCGAGTTACACTCATAGTTAAAAAGTTTTTTATAATAACGTTTTCTCAAATAACGGCTCGCTTACATAGTTTACTAGAAATATTACGTCCACTTAAATGTTTATAATTGCCTAAGTGTGTACGGAACTTCGTACTACGAGTTATACTCATTATTAGTAAGTTGTTTATATAAAGTTTTCTAAAATAACGGTTTTATTACATGGTTTAATAGAAATACCACGTACACTTAAATGTTTATAAGTATCTACGTGTGTACGGAACTCATAATTAATAACGTTTTCTCAAATAACGGCTCTCTCATATAGTTTAATAGAAATATTAGGTACGCTTAAATGTTTATAAGTGTTTAAGTGATGGAACTTTGTACTGCGAGTTACACTCATAATTAATTAGTAAGTTGTTTACAATAAAGTTTTCTAAAATAACGGCTCTAATACATGGTTTAATAGAAACACTACGTACACTTAAATGTTTATAAGTGTCGTAAGTGTGTACGGAAGTTCGTACTGGCGAGCTACACGCATAATTAATAATTTGTTTATAATAAAGTTTTCTAAAATAACCGCTCCATTACATGGTTTAATAGAAACACTACGTACGCTTAAATTTTTATAAATGTCTAAGTGTGTACGGAACTCCGTACTGCGAGTTACGCTCATAGTTAAAAAGTTTTTTATAATAACATTTTCTCAAATAACGGCTCTCTCATATAATTTAATAGAAATATTACGTACGCTCAAATGTTTATAAGTGCCTAAGTGTGTATACACTTAATAAGTTTTTTTTATAATAACGTTTTCTCAAATAACCTCTCGAAAAAATCCATCTGTTAATCATTCCATCTTAATTCTAGGCTTAATTAGTAATCATATGTTCCTTTCCAAAATTTGTCTAACTTACCACAACTGACAATGGAAAAGCCAAGTCTAATGATTGATAAAAATCATGACAGCCTCAAGTAAACAAGGTTAGTCGCCGAATTGTTAACAAAATATACTCTGTAAATAGTCTAACAAACTATTAGAATTATAACTTAAAATCTTCATCAAGCCTTTTGCCATTTTTCCTAGACTTTGAAAAGATGTGCATCATCTGGTCCTCACTGAAAATCTATTAAACAAGTTATAATGGCCTCAAAATACTCGTACCCACTATTTAATTGGTCTTAAAATATATGACTATATTTCTGTGTTAAGTCTATGTCTTAATTAGACGGAAATACGTGACCGGTGTAATTTAATACATACTAGCTGCATCCGTGACTTCATTCGCGTGAACCTTTTGAAAATAATCATCATATATATTAATACGCTAAGGTTTTAAGATGTTACACTCCCTTTTTAGAAAACCTCACAACTAATCCACATAAATTATATATCATTTTATAGATAATTGCTTGCTCTACCGGCATCCACAACTAAAAAATTTATTATTGCTATTGTTTTTGCAAATTAATTAATTATTAAAATTATATACACAAAACAGCAATGCTGCCATCTAACGGCTCAACGTCAATATGATTGACGGTCGGTAAAATTGTTGTTTAATTTCAAATCCACTCACGTATAAATAAAGTGGCGCTTTAGCTCAATGCTTTTGATACTTGCGCCTCTATATGTCAATTTTAGTAAAATAGAATAAATAATGCGAAGACTTCGCACGGGTCACGCTAGTTTTAACTTATTATTTTAATTAACTATTTCAATTATTTTAATTAATTTAACTGTAAGATTGCAGGTTAAAATACACGTAAAGTCATCTACAATAATCATTATTAAGTAAACTTTTTTATCGGTTAACTTCGTTTTTGTATTGAAATTTTAAACTATGGTAGTTATCTGTTTTTCTAGTGAATCAATTGCAACAAACCAAAGCCTATTCTTTACCTAAGGTTCTATAAAATCCGCTAAAACCATCCAAAACATCCATCAGAGTTGCGCGATGCGCGAACAAACAAACAAACGGACAACAATTTCAAAAACAATATTTTGCTTTCCATTATTTTATTAATTACTTTTTTTGTAAATATTTTTAGTCTATAGACATATCAATTCCATAATTTTATTTTATGTACAGAGGTACGACCGTCCCGCAAGTGGACGACATGCTAGGATACGCTATTGGTAATAACTTATATGGGTCCAATGAGGGCAGCTAAAAGGGGAAATAAAGTTAGCCCGAGCGGAAAAGATAATCGTCTGTTTCGCTCCCTATCGTTATATTTGTACATGCGTGAATAAGAAAAAGCATGATAAAAAGAATTATTTGAATTTTGAACTGTTTATTTTTGTATAGAGAAGTGATAAACTGTATCACTTTCGCTGACCACTGTGAAGTTCGCTTTGGCTTTTCCACGAAAGGGCGGATCGTCGCCCCATGATTTTATGTATTTATTCCATACTTCTTTTCAATATTTTGGAATAATCCTATGTCTTTCTCATCTTAATCCTAGATTCAAAGCCTTTGGTGATCATGATCTTAGATTATCTTTGGAAACCCTTCATAATATTCTTATTCCTAAAAATAGTATCACCTACTGTAAGTACCCCTTTACTGTACATGCCGCCTGCATCTAGAACAAATTTAATTTTTACACCTGAAAAGCATTTTCGATTTATATTTTCTGAAGTCGGTCACCAAAAGTTATTCCTATCTCGTTTCCTCATTGCATTCTTATGGAGTGTAATGAGGAAACGAGATGGAATAACTTTTCTTCTCCTTCCTTTCTTATCCCTCTCTCCTATCCATAATGTTGACATTTAAATAATTTGTTAATTAAAATATATCGTAAATTAGCTAGTGTTAAGATTTCCTTCAGAGCGTATTACAGTTTTCCACAGTACTAAATTCTGCGTATAGATACAATGTTTTGCTCAACTGGAGGAGATCCCTTGTCCATCAATAAGTTTACCTAAATTATGTTTGTATAAAAGTGAAATATATGTGAATTTCTTCCCACAAACCATACCAATTTTAATATAACATTAGTTAAGGACATTATCCTTTAAAGTGCCAATATATCGCATATGGCAAAAATTGTGACATTAATAACCGGCCTAAATCTAATTGCTATTATGTTGTATCATTTTATATTGCAGAAATTGTGTAAGTAAAAGTGTGGCTTAGCATATGGAAACTTGTAGGAGCTATGGTGTATTTTGCAAGTAGCAAAGCAAAACAATGCTAGAAAGTGATTTTCAAAGTGTTTGAACATATTTTTCACAATAATAATAACATGTAACCATGACGGGAGGAAAATGTGAAAAATTCGATTAACGACACTTCCACACACCTTCTCTGTTCTATACTTAAGAAAAAAATTCAATAATTCATCGTCTAACTGGTAGAAATAATTTTGATTGTGAAGAGAAAAAATAAAAAAACGAGTGTGCTTTAGACCACACGACTGAAGTAAAACTTCAAATTCACAAAATATGAACTTTAAAATGAGTTAAAAATCACCGTTCGCGAAACGCTAGCAATCTCGCATATATATATATATATATATATATATATATATATATATATATATATATATATATATATATATATATATATCATGCACTGGCTACGAGAGGAAGAGAGAAAGAAAATGTGCGCGCGCACTGCTCTCTCTTGTCCCTACAGTAATATACGAAACGTAACTCTCTCTCTTTCTGTCTTCACTAACTTATATCTCTCTCTCAACTTCCGTTCGCCTCACCCGATCACACTTTTCGTAATGCTCTCGTCACGCATTCACCAGCTCACTCCCCAAGTCGAGCGTACCTAAAGAAGTTTTACTTCAAAAAGAACGCATGTAAATCATCCAGCCAGTGCCGTTCAAAGGATTTTTAAAATTCACTGTCAAGGAATATATGTCTGGAAGGTCACCGACTTTTCACTTCCATTATTTGATTCAATTGAAATATTGTGATTTCCGCGCGATGGCGTTGTGTTTATTTATACCGCGATAATGTCACTTGTGCACAAAATTGAACAAATTATTTCTAGTAGATTAAAACATAATTATGCGCCCAAGACTTAAAACTCATGTATCAAAATATAATGACCTAATGAAATCAACAAGTCTAAACTCGTCTGTGGTTCATAAATATTTTAATTGCTGTTTAAGAAACGTCTTTTAAACCGCAAAAAATAAACATAAACCAGCAACATTCAATATAGATGAAGCGAGACACTAAGCTGGGTCTCCCACGTTCGGTGCTCGGCGACCCAGCACCTTAGAAGGAGCTGGTTTACCCACTGCAGCCCGATATGGGGCGGACGCCTTTCGAAAGTGAGTGGGGGAGCATTTTGAGCGGCCAGCTGATGACGTCGCATGACGTAAGCCACTCGATCAAATATTTTTATCACTCATTAGCTCTCGTTTGTGCTCTCGTCCCGGCACATGAAGGAATGAGACAATTGGTCATTGGTGAAACACAGACAAGCCTGAAGCGAAACAAGTCTACTCAGCTACAAGACCGAATCCCCACCACACGACATCTCCCGACGCGCGTCTCACACAAAGCATTAGGATTCGGCCTAATTCACTGCAAGGCCGAATCCCTACTACGGCTTTAATAGAGGAAATTACCCTGTCACTCCGGAAACAAAGCGAAATTACCTCTGATTTTATCGAGAAAAAGACAGTTCAATTTATCTTTAATCAACTTCTCGTAAAGACGAGATTATCGATATAATTAATTCGCATCCCTTTGATTATCAAGTATGCAAGATGATGTAGTCAGCATGATAATAGTTTAATAAAAATATTATGCACCCTGGGTGTTTTAAATTTTTATATTTACCTATGTGGGCATAGAGCTCATACTTAACACGTTCATAAGTATTGAACGAAAAGTGCTTGCGCATCTAATTACATTGTGAAAAGTAATAGTAGCACGTGTAATAGTTTAATAAAAATATTATGCACTCTGGGTTGTTTAAATTGTCATATTTACCTATGTGGGCATAGAGCTCATACTTAACACGTTCATAAGTATTGAACGAAAAGTGCTTGCGCATCTAATTACATTGTGAAAAGTAATAGTAGCACGTGTAATAGTTTAATAAAAATATTATGCACTCTGGGTTGTTTAAATGTTTATATATACCTATGTGGGCATAGAGCTCATACTTAACACGTTCATAAGTATTGAATGAAAAATGCTTGCAATCTTAGCTTGCGCATCTAAAAAAACTAAATTTAAATAACCGACATCCACGTGGGCGGAGCCACGGGCACAACTTGTTGCATATAATAGGTTTGCCTAAAGTTTTATTTCATCACACCTACGTACAGTACACAGAGACAAACAATAGTGTAATATATTAAAATTTTATTGGACACAAACACAGTTATTAAAAAAAAAAGAAAAACACAATATACAATCCACTCGCTTGTTAATTTATGTAATAAAACAATACTTGACTTGCATGTAGTAAGACCCGTATAGACTACGACACTAATTGCGACACAAATATCTGACACTAATGTCTGACCATTCACACATAAGGCAGTTTCGGCGTCGCGACACTAAAGCTCATATGCACCACTCATGGTCAGGACTATTCCCACTATTCCCACCATTCCACCCGGGTTGTAACAGGGCCCCTCCTGGGACCCGTAACGACCATACAAAAAGGAGACCTTCGAAAGTCCCCTAATAGTGTTCCGTATCTACAATCACAGCGCTTCCACCAAACAGGGTCAGTCAGACTTATTGACAGTTAAAAACGTATTCGTCTTTCACGTTAACTGTCAGTCGAGTCAGAACAAGAGTCTACTTTACCGACCGTGCCCTACTGCATGGCCCGATCCGTAATGTATTCAGACAAAATATGTTTTTAACCGTCAGTAAATCTGACTGAGAGTCCTGCCCGTGTCTGGTGCATACGGGCGTAAACCAAGTGTCTCAATAATTAACGCAAGCGCACAGACACTCAATTTATATACTAAGTGTATACACAAAAGCGTCTTAGTCTAAACGTAGCTTTACGCAGATCCTGATAATAAAAGCTGGCTTTGTTAGTGAAAAATATAACCAGTCTTTTTGGTAGCTAATATTAAACACGTAAAAAACAAAACAGAGAAAAGAAAAGTTGGGAACTTTTGTTAATTACTACCGTAAGATTCTCAAACTATTCCAAAGCTAAAATAATTTCAAAAATTAAATTTCTAAATTTTTTGACGGGTTGTTTTGTGTTTTTAGGTACATAATGATACACTACACTAGACATTTTTGTGTGTATTGATAAAAAATTACTTTCCTATAACCGACTGAAAAATTAATTGGTAACAAACAATTCAAACGAATTAAAATAATTATTTAAAAAATTTGTCTTATCAATGTATTTTTTATAAACTCCATTATTGGAAAATACCACGTCCATGTTGCCCCAAATTGTATATACATTTAAGCTAATATCGACAAATGGTTTTTAAAACAACCACACTACAATCTAAACTATTTGGTGTCAATCACGGTAAATACACAATGTTAGTAAACGCCAAATTACATGCTCCGTCCCACTCGCACACACGCATCCCTCTCACCTCCTCATCCACCTGAAGAATCTAGCACCGGGCCTCTGATGTTTCTTCTTCCTGCTCATCGTAGGACCGCCGTGACGTCACAGCCCTTCTGACGTCATCACCGGCAGCTGCTGCGGTAGCGTGTCATTTATGTATGTATTATATGTCCACTTTGATTTGATTTACGTATGACAAATTGCTTTACAAAAAGTTAGAAGCCGTATTCACTTCTATACAAGTTCAGTTTCTATGGTTAGTTAAAGAAATAAAAGCAAAAAAGAAGTATTTAAAACACAAAAAAATTATTTAAAACACATTAGTTATTAAAAAAAGAAAATCTTATTTTTAAAATGATAAATAATCAAAATAATTTAGTTCAAATTTTATTTTATTTTAAACTACTTCTACAAATTATTTTAAATTTTATTAGTGAAGAGCGGATATCTAGATGTTTATTGGTTTAAATAACGCGTAATTAACTGATGGTAAAAAAAATTAAACATGTTCACAAATCGAACATTCACTGCAAATGCAAAAATGCAACAATTGAAAACTGATGCGTTTTAGTTACCGTAAAATTATTGAATTTATTTTTATTTTAGTCTGAACTTGGGGTAGTAATTTAAGACAAGCACTGACTGAAGGAAAATCGTCATTTAGCAACTAGGTTTTTCATCTATTACGTTTTTGGTTACACAGAAATAATCACCAATATTATAGCATCCTATATTAACTATACTCGTCCGTGTCACCCTCTCTCCCGAGCGGCAGAATAATATAAACTAACCGACAGTTAACTCAGTTATAACGCAGTCACTGAGTTACAGTTCGGTGGTCAATATCGCGTTTCTCGTTAAGACACAATGACATATGATCGTCTAACACAAGTGTGTGTTTGTATGTCCTACATACGAGAGGACCTCGCGTCACAAGTTTGTCTTGGCGCCCAATTATTTTATGGTGCAAAAGTTATAAAAGGCTATAAACCCGAAAGGAAATCGCAAATATGATTGCAAAATTTTTTATTAATGTTTATAAATATTTTACAATTGGTTAATTAATTTTTTATTAAAAATACACTAATACTTTTGTGTAAGCAAATTTCAGAAAATATTTAACTAGTTCCAAAAACTCTCTGAAAAAAACTGTTTGAAAGGTATAATTTCCTATCAAATATAAACTATTTGACAAAAAATTATATATATATATATATATATATATATATATATATATATGCGTAGAATTCGGAATAAGAAGCTATTAGGAATTTTCCTGTTTTTGTTTTTTTTATATTTGTTCTCTCAAAACACTATAAGATTAAAGTTTACTAATTACGCTAAAAGATGGCGTTGGCAGTACCATATCGTAAAATATCTAAAACAAAACATTTACTAAAAACATTAATAGATGGAGTTGGCAAAACCGATATCGTAAATTTAAACCAACTTGGTTTTTTTAACCTGTAATATCCAGATAAAAATATGCTATAAGTCACTCGAGGGTATAAACGATTACTATACCAAATTTTATAAAAATCCGTCCGGTAGATTTCGCGTGATTGAAGAACAAATTAATTTTTTTTAACCTGTAATATCCAGATAAAAATATGCTATAAGTCACTCGAGGGTATAAACGATTACTATACCAAATTTTATAAAAATCCGTCCGGTAGATTTCGCGTGATTGAAGAACAAATTAATTTTTTTTAACCTGTAATATCCAGATAAAAATATGCTATAAGTCACTCGAGGGTATAAACGATTACTATACCAAATTTTATAAAAATCCGTCCGGTAGATTTCGCGTGATTGAAGAACAAATTAATTTTTTTTAACCTGTAATATCCAGATAAAAATATGCTATAAGTCACTCGAGGGTATAAACGATTACTATACCAAATTTTATAAAAATCCGTCCGGTAGATTTCGCGTGATTGAAGAACAAATTAATTTTTTTTAACCTGTAATATCCAGATAAAAATATGCTATAAGTCACTCGAGGGTATAAACGATTACTATACCAAATTTTATAAAAATCCGTCCGGTAGATTTCGCGTGAATGAAGAACAAATTAATTTTTTTTAACCTGTAATATCCAGATAAAAATATGCTATAAGTTACTCGAGGGTATAAACTATTACTATACGAAATTTTATAAAAATCCGTCCAGTAGATTTTGCGTGACTGAAGAATAAATGAATAGACAAACAAATTAATAGACAAAAATTTTAAAAACAGGTTTTGTGGCTTCCTTTGTCATTATAAACGCTAAAAATCAATTATTATTCTTAAAATCTGTTTCATGTATAGAACCGTCTGTTACAGTTTTATTATATGCATAAATTTTATATTTATATACAACGATGTTTTTCTGTATATGTAGGACATGTATTCCGATATTTTGTCTATATTAACCGTTTTAGTGCCATGGTTATTTATACTTAAAAATGCCAAAGAAATCTTCTGCATTTGGTGTCATTTACCCTTGTCCCAAAAAAAACTGTACTTCCAAAAATTATCCAATTTTATTAATTCTTTCGGTGTTTTCTTAATAAAAACTTGTACAAGGATAATAAAATACAATGAAAATTATGGAAATATATATTTATAACAAAAATTATAACAAAAACTGAAATCAAGGTCACATCGTATTTTCGCAGTCCGGTACGTCCTCCGTATCAGCAAAATAATTGTTATCAACTGATTTCGCGAGCGCCATCGCGCTTGTGGCAAATTTAGTTAGTACGCGCACGAGCGCGATGGCGCTCGTAGGCACTCAAACGGTTAATATATTATGCGGAAAATTTTTGCTCATTTACTTTTTTGTTGCGCTTGTTTCTGGCACCACGAGTCCCATTTCAAAAATTATTTTTGTGTTAGTAGGCCCATACACATTCATAGTGGGTGAGCAGTAATAAAAAGATATTAAATAAATCGGAAAATACTGCTTAAATGGTACTAGGTATAGAGTCACCGACTTATTTGTTCACTTATAATTCCAAGTATTCCCGCTGATATACTTCCGACCCCGTGGACCGACGTTGTTTGGATCGGAGGAAAGTAGCAGAAAAGTGACCAAATAAGCGGGAGTGACCACGGGAAAGTAGCAGAAAAGTGACCAAATAAGCCGGAGTGACCACGGGAAAGTAGCAGAAAAGTGACCAAATAAGCCGGAGTGACCACGGGAAAGTGACCAAATAAGCCGAAGTAACCGCGGGAAAGTAGCAGAAAATTATACGCAGGCAAAACCGCGGAGCACAGCTAGCCGAGTTTGAAAAAAATCAAGCCGTCATGGGACGCCTGGCAGATGCGAAATATCTTATAAACCGTAGCATAAACATAGATTTGAACCATGCAGTCAGTATAGTACCATCTATAGAAAAATACTTTAGAATAAAAATAATTTTATTTACAAAAAAAATAAACTTAGCTACTTATAACCACCACAACGGCTTGTTGGTCTAGGGGTATTATTTTCGCTTAGGGTGCGAGAGATCCCGAGTTCAAATCCCGGACGAGCCCAACTATATTTATGTACTGCTATTAACGTTTTAGGGCAGTTTAATGCAATACACCAATATAAATCGGTTGGCCGAATTAAGACGGAAAGAGCCAACAAGACGTGAAGCGACAGGAGCCGACAATACGCGAAGCTGTCCGAATGGAAAGTCGCGTCTTGCCATCAGAACATTTCCATAACTCCCATCCTAACGCAAAATTAGATGTTTTACATCAACTCTTAGTATAGATCTTTAGATTTAGAGAGTTACTTTATTATTTGCGAAACATGTCTTCGAAAACGGGTAGGTAATCATGATGCGCTATGGACGACATGGCGATGATGTTTTTCTGTACATGGGTCAGGGTAGCAGCGGTACTGAGGTCAGGGTAGCCAGATAATCGGGACTTAGCTAAACTGTTCAAATACTTTACACGTAACAACCAGTGATGTAATTCTAAGAAACAATGACTTAGAGGGACATAATAGAATAGAACACAAAAGTTCGGGCGTCACGCAACATCCACTGATGTAATTCTAAGAAACAATAACTTAGAGGGACATAACAGAATAGAACACAAAAGTCCGGGCGTCACGCAACAACCACTCATGTAATTCTAAGAAACAATGACTTCGAGGGACATAATAGAATAGAACACAAAAGTGGCGTCACGCAACAACCACTCATGTAATTCTAAGGAACAATGACTTAGAGGGACATAATAGAATAGAACACAACAGTGGCGTCACGCAACAACCACTCATGCAATTCTAAGGAACAATGACTTAGAGGGACATAATAGAATAGAACACATAAGTTCGGGCGTCACGCAACAACACTCATGTAATTCTAAGAAAAAATGACTTAGAGGGACACAATAGAATAGAACACAAAAGTGGCGTCACGCAACAACGACTCATGTAATTCTAAGGAACAATGACTTAGAGGGACATAATAGAATAGAACACAACAGTGGCGTCACGCAACAACCACTAATGCGATTCTAAGGAACAATGACTTAGAGGGACATAATATAATAGAATACAAAAGTTCGGGCGTCACGCAACAACCACTGATGTAATTCTAAGAAATAATGACTTAAAGGGACATAATAGAATAGAACACAAAACTTCGAGCGTCACGCAATCACCACTGATGTAATTCTAAGAAACAATGACTTAGAGGAATATAATAGAATAGAACAAAAAATTTCGGGCGTCACGCAACAACCACTAATGCAATTCTAAGGAACAATGACTTAGAGGGACATAATAGAATAGAATACAAAAGTTCGGGCGTCACGCAACCACCACTGATGTAATTCTAAGAAACAATGACTTAGAGGAACATAATAGAATAGAACAAAAAATTTCGGGCGTCACGCAACAACCACTGATGTAATTCTAAAAAATAATGACTTAAAGGGACATAATAGAATAGCACACAAAACTTCGAGCGTCACGCAACCACCACTGATGTAATTCTAAGAAACAATGACTTAGAGGGACATAATAGAATAGAACACAAAAGTTCGGGCGTCACGTAACAACCACTGATGTAATTCTAAGGAACAATGACTTAGAGGGACATAATAGAATAGAACACAAAAGTTCGGGCGTCACGTAACAACCACTGATGTAATTCTAAGGAACAATGACTTAGAGGGACATAATAGAATAGAACACAAAAGTTCGGGCGTCACGCAACAACCACTGATGTAATTCTAAGGAACAATGACTTAGAGGGACATAATAGAATAGAACACAAACGTTCGGGCGTCACGCAACAACCACTGATGTAATTCTAAGAAACAATGACTTAGAGGGACATAATAGAATAGAATACAAAAGTTCGGGCGTCACGCAACAACCACTGATGTAATTCAAAGGCGGTTTTAAATGGTGAGTTCTGTAAGACCTATGTTAATTAATATATAGAATTTATTTAATTGCAATTAAAGTACTAGGGAAAAAAATATTACGTAAATTTAAAATTTCAATAGAAAGCACGTTACTACAAAAAAAAAACTTATGTGTATATTAACTTTCAATCTTACAGTTAACTTAATAATGTTTTCCAAATGTCAACATAAACAAAGTTACGGGAAAATTGTATTATTCGAAAGTATGGGCCCTGTTTAAAAATGCCTTGTTTAATGTAAGCTATTAATTTAAACGATAACCAGTTACAGGTTGTATCAAGTTACTTTATGTATAACGAAAACATTATGGAATTATTAGCCTTTAAGCAGACGTCCGCATGTTGTATCATCACGGAACCTTTAACTTGACAGGTACGTATGTCGAAATGGCGTCTTATTTACCTTATTAGTAGCTAAAATAGTGGACATTACGATCAACTTTATAAGTTATTTACATATGTATTTCGACAGTTTGGTAAATTTAGCCTTACTAGTAGAATTAATTGAGCACAATAAAAAATCAGACGAAGTTATTTTTATAGTTACCTTATAGAAAACATGCTATCTGCTTCAGTCCATAAAAAAGATTTAGCATTTGCCCCAATAAAATCCATACCCAAAAATTAAGACATTAATTTACGTTACCAAATAATAATTTCGTAAAATACTTCTGACTATATAAGAAATAACAATATTTCTGATCGACTATTTAAGGCCGACATTGAAAGTGATATAGGAATAAACCTTACTTGACGTGCGACCAAAGCAATAGAACCTATGTAACACAGAACAGGGACAAACAATAAAAATGCATTTCCATACAGCGTGGATCAATAGCTCCTTCCTTTTCTTTCCGAAGGTAAAATGATATGATGCTTTTCTTTCAAGCAAACAAAAAACAGCGTTAGCACATGTTATTTTAACGAACAATAAAGGCAAGTACAACATAAGTACGATACAACATAAAGATTTTTAAAGGTAACATTAAGACAACCAGCTGAACGTTAACTAACTTTCAGTAAAATGAATGATACAACATAGGGGTAAAGTAGAAGTTTTCTTAATTTTGACAAATATATTATGCTAAAGATTGCGTAAACACGTTTAAAGTGTACGTCAAATGCAGATGTATGTCAAACGCGAGTACTATGAGGGCTCCTGTAATCTTCTAGTGAGATGTTACCAACCCCGGATTTTTGACGAATTTTGGTTCAGATGGTTGGTAGTACTTTATTACTCACATTCTGTAGAATATCTTTTCAAATATGCAATTTAAAATTATGAAAAAATACATTTCACATTCCCAACAACAAACTCTTACTAATGGTTCTATGACGTAAAAAGGCAAACAAAATATTTAAGCACTTTATTTACCCCCCTCTTTAATTCTTATATAAATATTTTAAAAACATTATTTCTATAAAGTAGTGACACCAAATTTAAAATTTCTACATCGTATAGTTTGTTAAAAAATCAGCTCTGAAGAAAGGACTGATAAGACAGTAAATAGGTGAACTCATAAAAATACCGTTTATCAGTTTGAGACCTAAAAACAGGCCAGGATTATAAAGTAAGGCGTTCCACTATCACTGTTTATGCCTGAAGTGGCATCTCAGCAACCAGCTGGCTTAACAGACCTGTTTTTCAGACTTGGAGCAATATCTTAACACGCATGCTCTTACAGGTTGCGTTCCTTTCCCCTACTACGGCTAGAACAGTAGTCAATGACCGCTACCAATTCTAAAATAGTTCCACATATTGCTTATTAACACTAGCTATAAACATGTATACGGCTACAAACGATCGCAGAACTCTAAGCGTGTTCATTTCCGTTTCATCCTTTGCCATATCTCCTCGCATATCCGTCATACGATCATACCTACGTACAAATCGACCAACGCATGCATATACATACCAAACACTCTCCATAAACTCGCTACCATCAAACGAGCAATCAACGAAACGACCCAAGTGCCATTAAAATACAAACAAAACTGCATCCAGTGGCCCATAACTATAAGCCTCGCTATCGTTCGCATATCAAACTCGAAACGGCGAATTGGTCGGGCGGTGCAATCGAGAATGATCTCTAAAGACGAGAATCCGAGGTTCAGAATTGCACGATCGCGTTTGAGTGTTGTTTCCGGGAGCACAGTGGCAGAAATTAAAATCGTTTCAACCAATGTTAAAATATCAATCATTGTTATTAAAATAACGAATCCGTCATAATAAAATGAGATAAGAAACGAACAGAAGTAATTGTCGAAACAAAAAAACGAGTACAAAATACAATTAGAGATATTTAACCAACGAAATATTGCACGCTGTTCGTTCTAAAGCCGCAAATCTAAGAGCAGGTAGTAAACCTGTTGTGACAGACAGATAGGTTAATGGGCACGACAAAATTGTGAAGTTTTTTGATAAGTAGATCGGCATAACAATTATATCCGAGCATATTGGAATTGTCATGCGTGCTTTGTATCTAATATATAAAGTATACAATACTTTACAAGAGAAAAAACTTAGATCCAACTACGGAAAAAACTAACTGAAAAGCGCGAAACTGAATTTCATGAAATTTTACATAAACCTAGGATACTCTGGATCGAGACGAATCTAAGGACACCTCATTTGTTGAAATCACTTGAGTAGTTTAGTCTGTACTAATTTGTAGAGGGTACAAATTTACTCACATACATACATACACATACACACGCGCACGTACACGCGCGCACACACACACACGTGCGCGCGCACGCACGCACGCACGCACGCACGTGCTCTTCTTCGTGCGTGCTAATCTTTCCTCTGCCGTAGTCGGGTAATACAATTTTTGATGCAAAGAGAAATATATACACTGTCTTTTTGATCGATTATGTAATAAACAATTGTAACATAAAGTTGAGAAAGGCAGCAGAGAGACGAGCAAGAAGATCTGCAGAAAATAGAGGTCGAGAAGTCAGCAAGCAGGAAAAAAGAGTTGTTTTTACAACATTTTTCTACAGAAATTAAACTATTTACTTGTCAAAATCAATAGACTTGTATTCTGATACTTAACCAGACAATAATAACATCACTAAAATCGATAAAGAATTGCGATATGTAGCTTGTCCTCAAACGTACATGCGGACGATGGACATATATCTAGAAATCCTACGCACTTTAAATTTCGACCTTTTTTTATTACTTTGTTAATGATAATTAATAGTTAAAAATTATAATGTAATAAAACGCTAATTAAATAAAATATTTTGAGCAGTAACCATACGTTCAACAAGCCATGTTCAACTGCTGCGAGCATTCGCGTCACAACGCCAAAGTGTCTCCTACAACACCCCCCTCAGCCCTCTTCGAAAGAGAATATGGCGCAATCAGTTGTATGTGCGTGTGCGCGTATCCATGAATCAGGTATCAATTTATAATTTCGTAGATACACGATGTCATTTACTTCCAATCTATTAATTATAACACGGTAATATCTCTGAACCTATAGGATCTATTTCTTCTTTTCCTTGATGAAAAATATTTAGAAATACGAGCTCTTATCAATTCCACAAAAACAACGGTGGGCAGTGAATTTTTTTCAATACTTTCGGGCCGATACTGGTACGATTATTTATACTATTTTTTCTTCCAGAAGTAGCAAACTGAAGTCTTAAGAAACTAACGACATGCATCAGATACCGTTCGCACTGTTTTATTAAATGAAAAGATGTATGGATCAGTAGCGGCATTTGTTTCAAAAAAGTGTTAATAATGGAAAACACAACGACGCAACAGTGTCGTAGTTCCACATTGAAACTTGTGGTACAATTGCTACCGTGCGCCTTTAAATTTAAATTTTCTTAATCTTAACTTAAATTTTCAAATTCTCAATTTCACATAAATTCGTCCGCGTCGAGCCTCACGACAGACCACTTCGACGCTCAGCATCTACCTCGTCGTCTCTCGTGTATATTTAGATACGAGTCCGAATGCGCACGGCAACTCGGAGAGCGCTCTCCTTTTCATATCATTTTCGTAACTTACGACGCGGAGATGAATCTTTGATCTATCTTGCGCAGCATTCGAATACCGCGCGATCCAATTTAGTATCACCAGAGACAATTTCCAAACTATTAACCGGGGATGTTATCCAGCTTCGAATGCTATTTGCTAACTAAGAATGTTACGTTTTTCGACTTTCGATTTCGTTTTCGCAGTTCATAATATTCGAAATGGTTTTATAAAGATTTGACGTGGAGTTCCTCTCACGTGGAAAAGGGAATAAAGTAGTGTAATTTAAAAATAATAAAGTAGGGTAATTTAAAAATAATTATCTTGCAAAACTTTACAAGATAATTATTTTCACTTTATCTTATCAGTGGAATCGGCTAAGTGTTTTTGAAATATAAAAGCCAACTATCACTCACGCACTCATTAACTTCACTAAATCTCCAGAACTAAAAGCCAGCGAACTTGAAGTTTGGCACGTACTTGGCATTATTTGGAATTCGACGTCTAAATGTGTCAAAATTGGGGTGGAAGATTGATAGGAATATCGAAGTAAATAAAGTTAGAAACGTGAAATTTAGTTGTTGAAATGTGAATTTATATTCTCGAACAGAAATAAAGAAACATCTATTTCAGTGTTTTTATGTGTATTACTTACAGTTAAAGTTAAAGTTGTTTTTTATTTTAAATTTCTTTTGAACTTTTGTTTTCATATTTCGACACAAAACACATTTTCATCCCCAAGACCGATATATGACGAGGTGCTTCAAAAAAAACTAAATATTATACTTTTTTTATTTCTATACGTAATTCAACTGACTAGATCTTTTTGTAAAATTTACTTGAATCATTTATTAATTTCGAACTCAACACCACGTTGATATCAAATAAATACTTCTTATAATTCCAGAAGTTCCAAATAAAAATAGAGAAAAAGTAGAGATAAAGTACCCATCTGTTACCTATACTGTTATCGAGAAACGAAAGGCAACCATCGATAACCACGCCGAGATCGCGCACGCCGGAAACGAGCCGAGCTGACAAGCAGATACCGCCCCCCACACGAACAGATCGTCAAGTTGATAAATAAGTAAAGCTGAAATACGACATACGCCCTCCGAGCTGACGTCTCAGACTTCCTGCCGAGTGATGAAGGTGCGAGAGGAGGCGACGAGCACGTGTCGATACACGTGTTACGCGACGTGGGGCAGATAAACTATGCGCTGAACAGGGGAGATGGGAACACGCCTCCATCTCTATCTCTCGATTGGAGATGGAATGAACACAAAAAATACACAAGGGCCAAGAAATAACCTTCACTTATAACATGAATTCCACTAAACGGATTTTATTGAGACTTTTCACAGTCATAGAGAGTATTTATCTGGAAAGACTTTTATGCCATAGATGATCAGGTTACAGAGGTGTGTTAATACTTGCGGGGTATATCATTGAACGATAATAGGCACGAAGCGCTAAGATGTAGAGACGGCAGCGGTACTGAGGAGAAATAATTTTGCCAAAGAGATGTTCAAATCAGTTGCCGATCGTGGAAGCTGTGAACATAACAACATCTACGCGAGAGGAGCCACGAGAGAGAGTTAGTAGGAAGTAAGATTTCTTGTCCCGGCATCCTACGACAATAAAACTTTACTAAAAACGCTAATAGATGGCGTTGGCAGTACCGATATCGTAACATTCACCAAGCCAAAGTCTTTTTTTATTGTCCAAATAAAAAGTAAAATATGTCTAGTAGATTTCGCGTGATTGAAGAACAAATTAAGGGACAGACAGACAAAAATTCTAAAAACAGGTTTTCTGGCTTCTATTATCATCCCATGCGCTAAATTCTGCATTTTTGCCCTACATCAATTGATATTTTTGAAATATGTTCCATATACAGAATTTAATTTGTTACAGTTTTATTATATGTATAGATAACACAATACGACAATCAACCATTTAATATGGTGCGAAGCGGCGTGTAGCTCATTTTTTAAAAACCTCTTTAGTTATTTGTGGAAATCGTAGGTAAGTGAGGAATATTATTTGTTATTGAATTTGTGTTTACCTAACACTATTTACTTTAATGCGATACCTCACACGATTTCCTGTGAAAAGTTTCTTTTTCCGGGTCCCGGACCTTACAAGGAAAAACGGAACTCATAAATCACGCGCCCGTCTTTCACAACCGTTCTATCAGAAATGTCTCAATAGCTAATACAAAAATATTTATAGGGAAATCTTAATAGGGGGTGGGGCTACTTAGAAAACAATTTCTAAAATGTTATGGGGGTGGGGAGGTGGGTTGGTGGGGCAACTTAGAAAACAATTTCTAAAATGTTATATATAGTGTGCGTTCGTTATTCAATATGGCGGACCAGTATTGTCATTTGTAGTCCGATTCGACTAAAATTCTAAATGAAGAGATTTTAAAAGTTTAAATAATGAATTTGGAGTAAATTTTAAAAATACAAAATGGCTGCTCCAATATGCCGGACGAGTTTTGGCTATTGTGATGCGATTCGACTAAAAATTGATATCTAAGTCACAAATCATGAATTTAATGTCAACATTCAAAAATTCAAAATGGCGGCACCAACATGGCCGAACAATTTTGGCTATTATGATCCGATTGGTACCTAAGAATTTTGACAACAACTTACGAATTTCGGGTAAAATTAGCTGATAATTAAAAAGATTATTTTACGTTTATTTTATTTTTAAAAAGGATTTTATCGTACTATGCGTATTACTGTACTTTAGTTCGACTTTTGTATGTATATTTTCGAGAATAAAGATTTTAGGGCTCTCCCTGAAACTAAATACTGGATACCTGCATGATGGGTAGCTACATAATACAGAAAGACGATAACTATCAATTAAAATTAGTACAGTTAGCTAAAGACATGAAAACGTATAACTTGATAACATCAACAACACAGGATAGAGTATCCTGGCGCCGACACAAAGGAAACCCGGCCCTTAATAAACCGGAAAACGAGCTGTTATAAAACAAAAAAAACTTCGTGAAGTATGTCTTTTGAAGAACTTCACACAGCTTGCATATCTACTTTTGATATATAACAACGCGAAAATAAAAATAAACATTAATATTTCGATTTATTTAAAACAGAAACAAAAGTTGTTCAAGAAGTAGAGACCGCTTTTAAAACAGTGCACTAAACGGTCTCAAATTAACTGCATTCACTGCACCATCTCCACATCTCCCAAGCGCGCGCATGTAACGTAAACAATTGCCGACGAAAATACCAAAGCACAGACGTCCACATAAAATCTCGAATATCTTCCATCAATTATCCATAATACGAGGCCTTCTATTAACGATGCTGGTAAACAAAGACGTAGGGGAGGCGGGCGAAGAGACTACCACGATTAGATCACACAAAAGTGACTTCTTACAGTTCATCGGTATCATTGCGCTTTGAAGTTTCAAATGATGTTTAGTCTATGAAATATAATCATTACCTATTGGCGAATTCTACCGAACACAGCTGGTAAACAAAGACGCAGGGGAGGCGGGGGAAGAGACTACCACGATTAGTTCAAACAAAAGTGACTTCTACAGTTCATCGGTATCATTGCGCTTTGAAGTTTCAAATGATGTTTAGTCTATGAAATATAATCATTACCTATTGGCGAATTCTACCGAACACAGCTGGTAAAGAAAGACGCAGGGGAGGCGGGGGAAGAGACTACCACGATTAGTTCAAACAAAAGTGACTTCTACAGTTCATCAGTATCATTGCGCTTTGAAGTTTCAAATGATGTTTAGTCTATGAAATATAATAATTACCTATTGGCGAATTCTACCAAACACAGCTGGTAAACAAAGACGCAGGGGAGGTGGGGGAAGAGACTACCACGATTAGTTCACACAAAAGTGACTTCTACAGTTCATCAGTATCAATGCGCTTTGAAATTTCAAATGATGTTTAGGCTATGAAACAATCATTACATGTTGCCGAAAAGTAAAAAAAAATCTGCCGAACACAGATTAAATAGAATCAAGCAAAGATAAAACAAGAAAAAGCCAATCAAGTTCCTGTTGGACAACGTACAAAATAATTATCACAGTTATCTAAATCACTTTCAATTATTGATACCAACCGAAGCAACAGTTAATTAAAATTAATTTTAAGTAGTTCTTAGTAGTTTAGTAGTAGTCTTCAGAGTTATACTAAAAATATTCAAAAATATGTCCTCACCCCGTTATTTCGAAAGTACTCAACAGTAGTTCAGCAGAAGTCTTCAGAGTTATATTAAAAAATATGTCCTCACCCCGTTATTTCCGAAAGTACTCAACAGTAGGTCAGTAGAAGTCTTCAGAGTTATACTAACAAATATGTCCTCACCCCGTTATTTCCGAAAGTACTCAACAGTAGTTCAGTAGAAGTCTTCAGAGTTATACTAAAAAATATGTCCTCACCCCGTTATTTCCGAAAGTACTCAACAGTAGTTCAGTAGAAGTCTTCAGAGTTATACTAAAAAATATGTCCTCACCCCGTTATTTCCGAAAGTACTCAACAGTAATTCAGTAGAAGTCTTCAGAGTTATACTAAAAAATATGTCCTCACCCCGTTATTTCCGAAAGTACTCAACAGTAGTTCAGTAGAAGTCTTCAGAGTTATACCAAAAAATATGTCCTCACCCCGTTATTTCCGAAAGTACTCAACAGTAGTTCAGTAGAAGTCTTTAGAGTTATACTAAAAAATATGTCCTCACCCCGTTATTTCCGAAAGTACTCAACAGTAGTTCAGTAGAAGTCTTCAGAGTTATACTAAGAAATATGTCCTCACCCCGTTATTTCCGAAAGTACTCAACAGTAGTTCAGTAGAAGTCTTCAGAGTTATACCAAAAAATATGTCCTCACCCCGTTATTTCCGAAAGTACTCAAGTAGTACTCAAGTAGTTCAGTAGAAGTCTTTAGAGTTATACTAAAAAATATGTCCTCACCTCGTTATTTCTGAAAGTACTCAACAGTAGTTCAGTAGAAGTCTTCAGAGTTATACTAAAAAATATGTCCTCACCCCGTTATTTCCGAAACTAAATTATGATTAATTACTCAATCTAAAATTATGAAAAAATAGGATTTTAAGAAGCCTTCGCAAATGCTGTAGGAAAACTAAAGCGATTATTTTATATATTATAATTTTTGAAATCTGAAAAAATATAGTAGGCGATATATTTACGTTGTGAAAAATTAATATTTGTAAATAGTTTAATTAAAAATAACATGTACCCCCCTTAAATGTTTATAAGGGCCTAAATATGCATGGAACCCTCATAGTACGAGTTCTTCTCGTTCGTGACAGGTTTTTCAAGGTCTGGATCCGAGGCATATCGCGCATCATCATAAAGATTAATATTTCGTAAATAAAAAACTATGGTAAACGCAATCTCAACTTCAATTCGAAAGACCTTCATAGTGATATCCCACTGGATGGGACGCGCGAAAAAAATTACCACCACTTAAGACATGTGGGAATATTTAAAAAAAAATAGCATACGTATAATTTGAGACCACCATCTGAAGAATCTACGTGAAAAATTGCATGTAAATACATCTAAAACTGTAGCAAATAGGGGTTGTAACATATAGACGCGTAAATAACCATTAGGATTCCTTGTTTCGCTATGGAACCTTAAACAAGAAAAATAATATTATAATCCCAAAATTCTCAACAACCCCTAACCATTTGGAAAAAACTTCCCATTAAATTTCAATTCACTTTATTTATTTCCACTTCATCATTTTTATCAAACCTTTTCCAGTTAGCCCCACAACGATTTTACCCTATTTAATAGTTGTTGTTGATCAATGAGGATCTCTAGCACTAAGAACGAAAAGCATTTTAAGTAACATAGCTTTCTTGCGTGACATTCTCGTATCGCGAGGACCCTAATTACATAGGACACAGCCCTAAATACCATCAGCCATTCCGCTGATGCACAACCCTAAATATAATCAGATTTTCCTCAGCGTGATGGAAAACCCAATAGTAATTTTGTTGGAACATACGTTATATACCGTTTCCTCTTCATTGCATAATTGGGTATTTGACTAAATTTTTTTAATTTTATTAAACATAATTTCAAGGTACAAGCTGATGAAAAGTGAAACATTTTTTTAATAATCTTAAAAATTTACCGAGTTATAAAAGTTTAAATTAAATCTTTAGACAAAGACGGGAATACTGTGTTATGAGGTCATTTTTAATATTGGACATTATATTCTACAAGAGGAAAAAAAACAGGGATATACCCAACCCTATCCGTATCTTCAAATTTAGAAGCCTATAACTGGCTTATTTTTCAATCAATTTTTGAATTTTTTTCAAGACTGGTTTTTAATTAACTTATATTTCACAATATTGTACGAAAGATATCAAAATTGAGAATGAGTCAACTACCCTATTTTTACATGAAAACTGTATACAAATTAATACACAATACATACGAAATACATAATCGATATATCAATAAACCATACATAAACAGCACATCACTAATCAAAACGCACAATTATCATTTACCTACATACTAATTCTAATACCTAATAATTCTCGTAAAGTCACAGTAAAAGCGTTACTTTTTCATAAAAAATCTCAATCATTTACAGAGGGAAAAAAAGAAAACAAATAAAAACACGTGCGATTAAGATAAATAAACAAAAAGAAGACAAAGAAAAAGAAAACCGCGTACAGACCGCCGAGACGAGGCAGGCGCGCACGCGCCGGCGCGATACTGGAGAGCGACGGCGGCGTTGCGACGCGCAAGGTGTATTGGGCGGGCGGGGGATTACGCGGCGCCGACGTGTACTCGAACTACAAGTCTTTAAAAAATTTATACCGCCCGACGTGCAATGGAAGTTTGACATACCAAGGATGAACGATGCCAAGATCGCTTGTAGATATTAAAACGCAAATTCAAATTCGCTTTTGACGTGAATACGTCTTTAAATTTGCTACCATACGGGGGCAATCCAAAAAACCTAATGATAACAAAATCGGGGGATACAGTTTGGCGATACAATTTCGAATCTATCCTCTATATCAAAAATTAAATTGTACCACTGGATAGCTAAAGGATCAAAGAATTCATTACGATTAGTGAGAACAGTGACGCATAGCGCGCGACGGAGAGGGAAGCGCCGCCATTTTGAGGTTATTTTGCTGCGTATCGAGATTTGGAATAAGTATAAATTTTGATTCGGAAAAGCTACGATGTTCGTTTAAGTTTTAATCGTCAGCTGTCGTCAAAATCTATCGACTGTATATAAAACATTAGTTTAAAGTAGTGCCAGTGAATATAATAAGGTGTTAGAATAAAAAAATATTATCAAAAATATATAATGTCGGCCTATACGCTATTGTAACGCAATAATTATTTGTTTCCTTGCTTTGATCCTAAATACATAAATAAAAATATTTTATTTAAAAATATAACCCGTTACAAAGACGTATTCACGTACAACACACGGCCGTGTCCATGACACAGCCACACCCAATTTTTTTTGTCAGGTTTTCGTCAAATTCAATGCAACTTTAATCTAAGTATTTTCTATTAAATAATAAGGCTGCATTCGAATTCCGATATCTGTTAAATCGCTGTACATATCGACTGTTCAATATACATACATTGAACATTAAAATTAATGACACTGTAGATATAAATAAACATAAAAATGATCAAGTGCGGGTATAACGTAGTTTAATTTGTACGTAAACGTAATTTATCCTAATCATAACTGAGATGAACCTACTCCACTTAATCTTTTACCCCACACAACTTATACGTGGACTTCTAAAACTCTATTTTTTCCATAATTTTAGGAAAAGAAGTTTCAGAAATAAGTGGGAGGAAGAAGACATATTCATTTGCACATTTTCAGTATATCTTTGAAGATACACTTCCTAAAATTATGAAAAAATATTTTGAAGGCCTTTACATTTGGCTTTTTCAAAAAATCCTCACAATTTTATTTTTTAGTCCCCACACTATTTTTTTTTTTCAAAACATCTTTTTTTACTTTTATATACATGAAATTAAAAAAATATATATATTGAGATCTTAATTTACCCCCAAACCCATTTCCATACGAATATTTCAGAGTGGTGCCTATAGAGATACGCGTAGGTTAATATGTTTTATTACAAGGCCTATTTTTATTTCTACGTCAAGTGGTTACCGAGGAAAACAGCTGTGACATATGAACAGACACATAAGGCACCTTATAAGGGTTCCACTTTTCCTTTTGACGTACGAAACCCTAAAAATAAAACGCTTTAGTAGCTATTTTAAATTTCTTGATAACAGATAATTACGCATGTATCAACGTCTATATCATTCGAAGAAATCGCCCTATTTGTCCTTTTACCTACCAGAGAATTTTCAAAAAATTTAATTCATCCGACATCTTATAATCTGTTAACCTTTTCTATAAGCACATCTGCTATTATTTCATAACAATGTCTATATTTCCACCTTCCCACGGTATTCAACCGCTTAAACACTTAAATACGAGTATTCAACTGCTTAAACACTAAAATACAAGTATTCAACTGCTTAAACACTAAAATACGAGTATTCAACTGCTTAAACACTTAAATACGAGTATTCAACTGCTTAAACACTGAAATACGAGTATTCAACTGCTTAAACACTAAAATATGAGTATTCAACTGCTTAAACACTGAAATAGGAGTATTGAACTGCTTAAACACTAAAATACGAGTATTCAACTGCTTAAACCTGAAATACGAGTATTCAACTGCTTAAACACTAAAATATGAGTATTCAACTGCTTAAACACTGAAATACGAGTATTCAACTGCTTAAACACTGAAATACGAGTATTCAACTGCTTAAACACTGAAATACGATTGCACCAGCATACATTTTGATTGTGACAACAAAATAGTTGTTGTGACACATGAACAATAAACAATTTTAGTCTCAATGTTTGCCAGCATATTGTTTTTGTCACAAGATTGTAACAGTCTTTATCGAAAAATACGCGAAAGAGTAATTTTCTTCAGTACTTAAGCAAATATGTTCCATTCCAGTAAAATGAAAATATCTAGATAACTTATGACGTATTTGCTTCGACACTCTTATATTTATTTAATGTAAAGCAGGAGTCACTATCAACAAGTCGAAGATAGAAGTCATTATCGTCAACTCTTTAGGACTGTTGAGCTCACGGATCTAGAGGTGGTCAGCGAACTTCTCCACTTCGGATAGTTACTGGCTAACCAGGAAGGAAGTGAATGAGAAATTAAGAGACGGACCCAGATGACTAAGACTGCAATAATCTATGGCAGGACAGGAAGGTCTCCAATATTACGAAAATGAGATTAATCCGGACTCTGGTTTTCTGGCTCAGAATCATCGATGATCTGGTCAGTATAACGAAAGAATATTGAAGCCTTTAAAATGAGATGCTGACAAAGGATGCTTAGCAAACCATGGACCAAAACAACGAAGTGGTCTATCCTCGAGCAACCAAACATCACAATTAGATTTTCGACAATATATTACCAAAGGATTCTTAGTTACTTTGGTCACATTGCCCACCTGCAATAATACAACCTCAATAAGTTGGTTGTAATGGGTAAGGTGGAAGGAAAGAGACCCCACAGCGGATCATCTAGCCGTCGGTGTAACTAAGTAACTGTTATGACTGGTTTTCCTGTAGCAACCGCGCTGGAAGAAGCTGAAAACTGAATGAAGTGGAGGAAGCTTGCACATAAAGCCACGAAGGCCTTTGAAGGACAGAACCTTCAGAAATTAAGAAGACGGCCAAGAAGAAGAATGCAAAGTATCATCAATTGGTGTTACTTTTGCCATAATTTAGGACGTCCCTGTGAGAAAAAACATGAAAGTCCTTCTTCGAACTTCCTGTTTCTCATTAGAACAATTAAAACCTTGGCGACAAAATTTGTAACAAGTAAAAACTCCCAGACCCTTCCAAAAGTTTATTTTTTTCTGAAGGTATCAAAGTATAAGTTAGGAGTTCTTTTTTTCTAAGTATAACAGACAAATTTGAGAAAAAAACAACAAATTAATTTGGGAAAATCAGATATTTAAAATTTTTTTTCTTTCATCATAGCAGAAACTTTTTACAGGTTGCACTTGAAAATCAGTCCCGGGTAATAACAACTCACCTGCATAATAAACAACACAAACAATTTTGGGAGGGGGCAATTTTCCCTCAGTCACAGAACATTTAGCTGATTGACTTTGAATTCTTCGTGAACTCCTTCGAACTCTTACGATTTCGTGGCAAAAAGAACTTTTTTGGGTCACCAGTGATATTAATCTCGTTATAATTATAAATAAGACTTGGATGAGCACCATCTAATATAGGTCGCAAATTTTTAAAAACTAAGTTTCAGTTTAGGTTAAAGATTTGACATCGAAAATATAACACAATTGGTGGTCATCCTATTAGATTGTAACGTAAATAAACGTATTTCTTTTCATTTTCGAAAGAATACGTTTATATTTTATAAAAAAAAAACGTAAAGAAATCACAATATTTTTTAAATACAATCAGCTTCGCAAACGCCCGTTATTGGTTAAAAGTCAGATGACGTCACAGGCGAGTAAAACGCATTCATACCAAAATTTAATGTTCTCATTCTTTTGCTTTGTAGGCATTAGGCATTGATATCTATAATAATATTTAAAACACAAATATTACTTAGATCAAAAAGATCTTGAAACATAAAAACATTTGAGTGAACTATAATGCTGTTCGGATCTCTTCGGGCTGATTGCAGCCACTTTTTTCGTCTTTTAAGATTCGTTGACACTGAAACGAACACTGTGTGAATTTTTTATTTGTACATTGTGGCACTACACACCATTTTAATATGAAAATAAATAATAATCCTCTTCAGCGGGCAGGACTGTTTATATTTAGATTGCGTGTGACGTCACGCTAGCCGCCATTACAGAAATTGCGTTTTTAGCGCGAATTCGAAAATTCAAAATTTAAAAGTGATTTATATAAAAAATACGGCATATAGACTGGAAATATAAATGTAGTGTATAATGCAAAATACAACAATTTCAAAAATCAAGTCAAATAGCCTATTGCAAAAACGTCGTGCAAACCTAGATCGTCACGAACGCAACTCTGAAATCGCCAACGCTAAAGACCACGGCACGTCCAATATTGAATTAAGCAACGTCAGTGCAGCAAATAACGGGAAATGGAAAGCTAATATTAGCACAAGATTGCAATAATGGAAAAATAAATAGTTCTGCCATGTTGATTTTCTTTCAACAGACGAGAAAATAGAAAAGTATAGAAGTCTTTGATACTGGAAAAGTAACATACCGGATGTGACTGTAATGAAATCATCACTGAATATCTGCGGAAACAGTTTACAAGCTAGGATAATATATCATATTGCTACGGATTTCTTGCTGTACGGATACCTTTGAAGAAAGCGTTGGCTCTGTTAAATAACACGGTAGTTGACTCATTCTAAATTTTGATATTTTTCGTACAATATTGTGAAATATAAGTTAATTAAAAACCAGTCTTGAAAAAAATTCAAAAATCGATTGAAAAATAAGCCAGTTGTAGGCTTCTAAATTTGAAGATACGGATAGAGTTGGGTATATCCCTGTCTCTGTTCCTCTCGTAGAATAGAATGTGCAATATTAAAAATGACCTCACAACACAGTATTGCCGTCCTTCTCTAAAGGTTAAATTTAAACTTTTATAACTCGGTCAATTTTTAAGATTATTAAAAAAAATTTTCACTCTTCATCAGCTTGTACATTGAAATTATGATTAATGAAATAAAAAAAATAGTCAAATACCCAATTACAATTAATTTATGAACTAGAAAAAAAAAGTTTAATAGGAACCGCAGCTAAAACAAAAGCAACTGTGAATCACAGGGGGTAAGTCTCTAAAGTTACCCATCAAAAGTTATACAAGAATCAGAACTCAAGTACAATAGGAACCGCAGCTAAAACAAAAGCAACTGTGAATCACAGGGGGTAAGTCTCTAAAGTTACCCATCAAAAGTTATACAAGAATCAGAACTCAAGTTCAATAGGAACCGCAGCTAAAACAAAAGCAACTGTGAATCACAGGGGGTAAGTCTCTAAAGTTATCCATCAAAAGTTATACAAGAATCAGAACTCAAGTTCAATAGGAACCGCAGCTAAAACAAAAGCGACTGTGAATCACAGGGGGTAAGTCTCTAAAGTTACCCATCAAAAATTACATAAGAATCAGAACTCAAACTGACAAACGACCGTTTGGCGCCGAACCTGTTCGTGTTTTCCACATTCTGCGTATTTTTTCACTTTTTTAGAGCCAAGGCCAAGTGTACCTCAAAATGAAAAATGTTAACTTTGTAAGATAGTTTTTAAAGCAAATTAGTCACAAAAGTAAGAAATATTAACAAAATATACAAATCGATAATTTTTGTCTCTCTGTCTGTAAGCGCGTCATACGAAAACTATACGACGGATTTTAATAGGGTTTTCAAATATATAGTTTGGAGGAAAACGGGGTGAAAGGAAGCATGTATTATCTCGTTAAACGTCGAGAAATGTAGTCCGTTTGTACTAGCTTCATGTAAAAACTATTGAGAAAAGTTGGATGGAGGGTTCCATTGTTTTGTAGCACAGAGCATAGGAAAGAAGCCGATATAAATTACATTTCGTCTGAAGTACAAATCACGCCAGGACAAAAAAAATTAGCCAAATTAAAAAAATTTAATTGACAAAAATTAGGAAAACACCTGTTTTTTGGGAATGTCATTCATTTTGTTAATATTGAATATATTTGGCGTTAATTTTGTAGAAATTCATTATTCATAATTAAATGAAACTACGTGATGTAGTATTATTTCTACTTTCTTTAAGTTCTTTACCACGACCTAGGTTTCGTTGTATTACAACATCGTCAGGTGGGCTATTAGCAAAGATCTTTCTTTCAAAGATAATCTCTTTGCTAAAGAACTTAGAGAAAGTGAAAAAGAAAGAAAGAGAGCGTGGTAAAGAACTTAGAGAAAGTAGAAATAATACTACATCACGTAGTTTCATTTAGTTTTGAATTTTGTTGATGGTGAAATGTTGTTAACAGTTTTTCGTCTTTTAACTGCATCCATCTAAAATATCATTTTTTAGGGTGCCGTATATCCAAAGGAAAAAAATGGACCACGCGCAGCGCTGCTTCTCTTCAACTTCTGTTTAAGCATGTGCGTGTGTGTGTGTTTGTGCATGTGCGTGTATGTGTGCGTGTGTCGACGTCTGTGTGCGTCTGGGTACGCTTGTGTCCGTGCATACGTACGTACGTGAGTGCGTGTGTGTGTATAGCTGTCCCAACGAGAGAATGTACGTGATTGGTAATATACGCATGCCCATGTAGTAGGAGAAAGAAATCATTCACTCGCGTGGATAGTTATTTTGCGTACTTAACTTTTTGTTTAAGTACTTTCGTTTTTTGTTAAGTGTGTTTTATTGTGTGATGGTTATGATATCAAGGGAAAAGCTAGCCTTCTACACGGTCAACGACACAAAACAACGACGAAAAACAATAGTGTATCAAACCGAAAAAAGACATTAGAATCGAGAAGTATGGCTTGTCATCCAACACTGACATATTTTATAATTAAAGCCAGATGTAAAAGTATGAATAAGCACAGCAAAACAAACGCCACAACAACCTATGACATCACAAATTACCTTAATAGAAAAGGCAATAACAAACGCGACATAACATTTCACACGCTACGTCCAAATCTCAACTCACACATTTTTCAAAACGACGCACAAAATAAACAAACAAAAAACATCACGTACCAAATGACACCAATGTCCCTTCCACAAAAAAAATCCGCCGCAACAGATAACATCCCTCCGAAATCCGTGCCGTTCCCAAACTCATCACCAGCGCATCCCCCATCCCGCTCACTCACCTATACCCGTCTCTCTTGAGAGCGCCGTCTGTCCTGTGCATTCCCGCTCGATGACGCGTCGGCCGGCATGCGACACGGCGCGCGTCTCGACTATAAATAGACCGGCGGAGGGATGGAGGGGGCCAGTCGGTGCCTGGAAGCCGCGACTCGAAGGAGCTCTGCTGAGCTATAGTACATTTTTTGTTTAGAGAATATAGGTGCAATATATATTTTTACAGCAATAAGTACCTAAGTTAACTTTCTTAAACGAGTATACTACTTAGAATACTCAGTCATACATTATAATTAGTTACATAAGTAAGAAGAACTTAAGTTAGTATCTATTATTAAAACTTGGATAAATTGGGTGAAAAAGAAAGCACTGATTGCTTCGCGTCATATGCATACGATATTTTCCTTACGCACAAAATTATTGACGAATATTTAAATAGCACTTGTATGAAGTCTAGATATTTTTAATTTCACTGCAGCAAGTTACTCTCTAACCTTGTTTCTATTCTAATATTATAAGAAATCGTTGCATTTTTTTGAAACACGATTCATGAAACGTTTCACAAAATATAAATAAAAAAAATGGGACCTCTGGCAAATCTGTTTCAGATCTAAACTTTTTTAAATAGAAATATTTTTATTTGAACAAATTGAAAACGTCAAGAAGTTGTGACTCTGTCATCAGAAAGTTGTGACTCCCATCCAAATGCGCCATTGGATGTTTCACACCAAAAACCGCAATTAAAACATTTATGAAACTCTTATTGAGGCTAGAAATTATAAAATCATTACAACGTGAAGAATTAAAACTTTATTTACACAAAAACTCTCGTAAGGAGCATTTCAGAGCTTAATCATTTTTTTAAATTCTATCTCTCTTCTTTGAAGTGAAACTTCTTCCGCATTTAAAGACGAAACTCCGAGAAAGAATTCCACAGTGTTTCATCGACATATAACGCTATCCTAACGCCATCTATCGGTTATTTCATTGACAATAATATTTTCAAAAAACGAATATTGTTTTTTTATTTTTTATGACATTTTTTTAAAATGACACGCGGTAATAAAATACTTTGGTAAGAAGTTATATTTAAATAAATATCTTAATTAATGAAATTATAGTCTATTCTTCTAATTTTATATTCATTTCAATTAATAACCTGGAGATACGATTATAATGCGCAACGCAGACGAACGACTTTTGTATGTGGTGAGTTAGCGGGCCGACAACTGCCGATTTTCGTTGGGACAAGGTCGGTAGTCGATTTTCCGCACAAGTTGTAAAATAATTTTTCAATAACGGTTCTATGAAAATCTTACCATTATCACTGCATTTGCACCTTACGGTATTGTGTTTAATGTTTTGGATTACACTTAATTAAGTATAATTAACTGTTTAGTGCCATGGTTTTTTACTCATATATACTTAAAAATGCCAAAGAAATATTTTGTTTTTGATGTCATTTACCATTGTCTCGAAAAAAAACTGTATCTCTTCCAAAAATTATCCAATTTTAATAATTTTTTCGGTGTTTTTTTAATAAAAACTTGTACAAGGATAATAAAATACAAAGAAAATTATGGAAATATATATTGTGAACAAAAATTATAACAAAAACTGAAATTCGCAATCCGGTACATCCTCCGTATCAGCAAAATAATTGTTATCGTCACTATTATCACTATCACTCAAAATTTGCATTACGCCAAATTGTGAGCGCACCACAATATCACTCCCACTATCACTTTCTTCACAATTTGAAAAACGATCATTTTCACTCGAATTATTTTCGTATTCCGACATTATGGGTTACAAATTTTCTTTTCCTGGATCCTTTTTATATTGGAATTACTAATAATATTATAATTTGAAATTTATGTAACACGTAGAAAGATAAAAAATTAGCGATGGGTGCGAGCGACCTCCCCCTACCGCGCGCTAAACAGCAACTGATTTCGTGGCAAATTTAGATAGTACGCGCACGAGCGCGATGGCGCTCGTCGGCACTCAAACGGTCATCAAAGTCTCACTTCTTCTGCACGGTCTTCAGCGCACAGTCCGGCATTTATGTAATCATCCTTTCTCATTCCCCACCTCACAAATATAAAATGCCAACTATCCTAATAATCTAGTCAGTCTTTCGGTGCTTGTCATCGGGTACGGTTCTATCGCATTTATTAATGCTTTTTTAAAATAATTTTAACACAACTTAAAAATATAAATTTAAAATATACTTATGATTAGTTCGAATGTCAATTCATATATTATTAAATATACAATATCAGAGCGCTTTCAAACTCTGCTAACCTCTCTATTTATTTAATATTTGCTTTCACCGGTGCCTTCGCTAGCGCATAACACAGGAAAATGTTTGCGTAATTAA